>CAUYSK010032779.1:0-12618 GCA_963575035.1 Avahi laniger | reverse complement strand
CTGGGCAATATAGCAAGACCTCCAGCTCTATTAAAAAAAGAAGAAAGAAAGAAAAAGAAAGAAAGAAAGAAAGAAAGAAAGAAAGAAAGAAAGAAAGAAAGAAAGAAAGAAAGAAAGAAGGAAAGAAAGGAAGGAAAGAAGGAAGGAAAGGAAGGAAGAAAGAGAGAGAGAGAGGGAGGGAGGGAGGGAAAGAAGGAAGGAAGGAGGGCAGGAGGGAAGAATGAAGGGAAGGAAGCAAAGGAGGAAGGGAGGAAGGAGGGGAGGAAAGGAAAGAAGAAAGTCCTATTCAGGTGCTCCCAGCCTCCTCTCAACTAATAGTGGATGATCTGGTGAGCAAGGGTGGGGCCAGAAGAGGCTGATGAAGAGTCCTGCTACATTCCTCTCCCACCCTTGACAGGGCCAGGGGTGTCTATTGCACACACTATTTTCTAACTGTTAAGAAATAAGTATTTGTACATCTCAAAGCAATTACTTAGAGAGAGATATGTCAAAATGTACACATCAAAATATCCAGCTTTGGAGAAAGCCATAAACGTCAAGTTGGCAGGGACCACAGTATGACTTTCATGGACCTGAGACTCTTTTGCCTTCATGGGCCCTTTCCTCCATAAAAATATTAAAACTTTCATTTTATGATTGCATTGGTATAAAGATGAGTATAATCTAGGCTGGATTCCTTTTTATGTATTCAGTGTCATTATAATATTCATCTTTTTCTTCTGATTTTAGTAGAAGTTAAAACATTTTTCTGGGTCCCTAAAAGTATTCATGGGCCCTAGCACTGTGCCTCCTGCCAGCCAGATGTGAATCAATACAGCTTCCCTTTAGTTTTTCAAATGTGCAAATAGATCAGGATCTGGTTGATTTTAAGAGCTCTTTATTGCTGTTGTTGGGAGCACATGTTGAATGTCTTGTTCCCATTGGAGGACATATATGCGTCCCAGTGGGGCCCCTGTCTATGGGTGAAGAGCTCACCTGTTTGCAGATGCCTTCACTCTGGCATTGCACTTTGGGTCTGGACAGGGAGTTGGTGTGTATCTGATCTACTCACCTTTACAGAATTTACTTCTCTCTGAGAAACTGCTTTTCCAGCCAAGTGACGTGATTTTCTCAGAGGATCTTGTGGGTTAAGTAAACATGTGGAAGGGTATGTAGTAGCAGCAGATATTAAAGGAAGTGATGTGGAGCTTGCTATTAAAATGGGCAGGTGAGGGTGGGTACAGAGCAAGGAGGTGATGTCTAAGAGCATGTTAAATAATCAGAGCAGGAGCAAAAATGACTGTGATCTTGAGTCATCTGGGGGATTGACATGTGGTAAGAGCTCAGAAAGGTGGTAGGTGGGATTCAGAGGATCTAAATGACTCCTTGCAAGGGTCAAAATCCCAGGCACTTAATACATGGACAAGGGAGCTGACTTTGGCTATTTGACTCCATTGCTGAACACATTGGCTTGGATTCATTACAATCATTCCCTTGTAAGCACCATCAATCCATGGTCCCCCATGTCCTCTATTCTACTTAACTGGTAAACCCAAGCTGGGATCAAACCAACTCTTGGCCAATTGCCCCATTTCTCCACTTCATTTTGCAGCAAAACTCAAAAGTGGTGTTCATGCACACTCTGTCATCCTCCTCTCATGCTGTCTGGACTCTACTCCCCTCGTGCTTTCAACTTCATCACCTGAGACCACTCTCTCATCAAAGTTAGTCAGTGACCTCCACTTTCGAAATCTAACGGTTGCTCTCTGTACTCATCTCGTGTGACCCATCAGCAAGACTTGCTGCAGTTGACTTCTCCCTCCTCCAGGAAACACCTCCTCCTTTGCTCGGATTCCACAACATCACATTTTCGTGGCTTTCCTCCTACCTCCCTGGTTACTACTCCTTCTCAGTCTCCTTTGCTGTATTCCACCTCTCTCTAACTTCTAAACATTTCAGGGTCCCAGGACTTAGATCTCGGTCAATTTCTTTTCTCTACCTACACACACTCCCTGGGTGATCTCCCACTGTCTTGGTCATAAACGCCATCTATATGTTGATGAATTCCAATGCATACCTGCAGCCCCAGATGGATTTCTAACCTGCCTATCTAATTGCCTGCTTGGCATCTTCATTTTGCAGGACTAATAGGAACCACAAACAAAGCAGCCCCAAACTGAACTCTTAATCTCCCCTTCAACCTGTCCCATCCCATCTCAATAAATGACAGTCGCATCCTTCCAATTACTTGGAGTCATGTTTAACACCTCTCTTAGTTTCACATGCCACGTCCAATCCTTTGGGAAATTCTGTAGGTTCTACCTTCCAAACATTCAGCATCTGACCACACCTTTCCCCCTGGGCTCGAGAAGCTATCATTGCCCTCCCTGGATTACTGCAGCCTCCTCATTGCTCTCACTGCTTCTGCCTTTTCTCTCCTTCAGTCTAATCTCAAGAGAGCAGTCAGAATGGTAGCGCTAAAGTAGAAGTCAGACCACTGCACTCTTCAAAACCCTACAACAGCTTCCCATCTCACTTAGAATCAAATCCAATGTCTATAACAGAGCCCTTCTTCATCTGGGTCTCTGTTGACTTTCTGATCTCAAATCCTACCACTTTCCACCTCACCCACTCCAGTCTAGGCTCCTTGCTATTTGCAGACTATGCCAAGGACAATCCTGCCTCAGGCCCTCCCTTTGCAGTTGGTCTCCCCTCTCCTTGGAATGCTCTTTCCCCAGATATCAGCATGGCCTCCCTTTCCTCCATTCAAAGCTTCATCTGAATGACACTTCAAGACAGGCTTTCTTCCTGGACAGTCTATTTAAAAAAATAGAAGCCCCTGTTCTGTTGCTCTCTGTCTTGTTACCTTGTTTTAATTTTCTTCTTAGCATTTGTCACCATGGGGCACATTATATGTTGATGTGTTCCTTTCTCGACTCCTCCCTTCCCTTAGCCTCTGAGCTCTGTGGCAGAGGGGACTCAGTCTGTTAACTGCTTCTTTCCAAGTACCTAGCACAATGCCTGATACATGGAAGCCCTCAATGCATATTGCTTGAATGGGTGGAATTGTGATTTGGATCACAGGGTGTTTTCCCTACAGATGGGTCACCAGAGAGAAGGGGTGGTGTAATATACAACTGTAGAATCAGGCAGCTTGGGTCCAGGCCAGTTCCACCACTTAATAACCACGTGATCTTGGGGCATATCATTTCACCTCTCTGTGCCTTAGTTTCTTCATCTCTAAAACTGAATATTAGTTAACTACAGGAGGGTGCTTGCAAGGAGTTAATAAGATAAAGCATGCCAAGTGCCACACAGTAAGTGCTATGTAGGTGTTAGTTATTTTGAGGGGGGTGCCAAAGCTTAACACAATGTTTTGGAAGGCTAGGATGAATGTGAGAACCTGCATTCAAAACACAAGGATCTCAGAGCAGCAGGCCTGTTCCACGCTTTCAGGGGATTCCGCTGTGGCTGCTGTAACGTTTCCTGTGCCTTCTGACTTACCCTGTATCCTTCGGTGAGATTGGGCATGGCCCTGTTTCTTGCCCAAGCCAGCCTTTGCAGGCCGAATAGGGAGGAGGCTTTCTTCTCCACCTGCATTCTTGGTGGTTGCATTTTCCCTGAGACAATCTCACAAACCCCTTGAGTGTGAAGATGTCTCCCGCACAGAGCATGCTGTGGGCTCAGTAAATATTTGTCTGCTGATTGAGCAAATGAAGGAAAGACCTCCCTCAAAGCCTCTCTTATCACCACTGGGAGTCAAGTTTCTCATAAGCTCTGCTACTTCAGGGGAGGGCCCCACGAAAGACTTCCGGTCCCCTAGAGGTTCTCCCTGGAGGTGTTACATGACATACATGCAGCTTTGAAAATGGTGGGAAATCTATAAAGTGGCCTTTCATTACTGACTGTTAGCATCCTCTCAACCCCTGCGGGCCAGCGCCAGGCCGCCAGCCCAGCCAGGCCATGTGGAACAGGCTCCCATTCATGGGCTCCCCTTGCTGATTTGCCCACATTCTCAGGGTGCTGTGTCGAGCCAAATGTGCAAACCCCAAACACGGAGACCCGTGTGGCTAGGAAATGCCATCAAATTTCCTGCCTTCTCTTCCCAAATCAGTGTTATTTTTTTATTTATTTAGTACAACTTATATTGGCTGTACTTCAGAAAACACAAGTTGAAGGTATCTTTTTGAATTATTTCCCTTTTAAAAGGACGTCAGGGATTTCAGAGTTGGCAACAAGAAGCTCCAGCGACTACAGTTTCCAGGGGGTGGGGCACATGGTCCTGGTGCACATGCCACTCTGAAATCTTCCTGCCCTCCCCCAGCCACAGTCGTCAGCCCCACCTCAGGGCTGGCAATGTTGCTCAAGGGCTGCCGAAAGAAGGTGAGAGAATGTATATCTGAGCACCCAGTCTCAAAGGGTCCCGCCTCCTTCTCTCTCCCTTCCCATCTGCCATAATCCGTGGGGGTGAGGAAGAAACACTGCTTTTCTTTTCCAAAGTGAATATCCATACGAGCTATAGTCATGCTACTTGTTTATGGCCCCTGTGAATACTGACAACTTCGTGTCTTCCTTTCCAGTGGGGGAAAGGAATCTGTACAAACATATATTGAGCCCCCACTAGGTGCCACACACCACACTAAAATTATCGCATTTACCTCAGTTCTCAAAATCACTGTGACTTATAAAGTTCAAAGACAGGCAAACCGAACTTATGTTATTAGAAGACAGGCCAGTGGTTACCTTTGCAGGGGCTCGCGGCTGCAGGGGGCGGCTGGAGTGGTGCTAATGTTCTGCTACTCCACCTGAGTGCTCATTATCCAGTTTGTGAAAATTCCCCCCAGCTGCACACTTCCCTTTGTGCATTTTTCTGCATGTTGATTGTACTTCATAAAACCTCGTTGCAATGGGTATTATTATCCTCATTTTATAGAGCAGGAAACTGCAGCCCAGCAAAGGTAAGTGTCTGGAGATGGATCACACAGTCAGTGAGTAACAGAGATTGAAACCCAAGTCTATCGGACTCCAGAGCCCGTCTTTTGACTATCCCACTGTTACACCTTCGAAGTCCCCAACAATGCCCCAGTGAAAGAATTAATACCCATGAGAACCATCGCTAATAATGTTTATAATGGCCAACGTTTAGCAAGCACTTGCTCTATGTCAGGCCCTTTGTCAGGGCCTGTCACATGGATTATCTCATTGAATCTTCACACCAATCCTACTGGTTAACTCTTACTGTGCCCATTCTCCTGATGAGGAAACTGAGGCTCAGAGAGTCAAGTGACTTTCCCAAGATCCCACAGCTAGTAAGGGATGGCTATAGCAATCACCACCAGTTGGGTTTGACTCCAGACCCTGAGCTCTTAGCCACTCAACTTTCAAAATACTAGAGCATGTTCTGTGTTTGATCTCCATTTTCAGTTGGGAAAAGGAACCTGAATATTCATCAAAAAACTAGGTACCACAGGGAGACAACTGAAAGAGAGTGAAACTGGACAGACCCTCCTGCTGCCCTGGAACAGGACTGTGTCCTCTAAGCTGTCCATCTGCCTCCAGTGTTATTTTGACCTCGGCTAATGCAAAGAATATCCTCTTTGTTCCTGGGGTGAATGAACGGGGAACAAGTGCTACCAGCCAAGAGAGCAGAGAGGGGAGAGTCAATGTGGCAGATTACACAGGGCAAAGGTTGCACTTCCATGGTGCAAGATGTATGTGTATACGTTTGCAGGGTTCTTGGTTTCAACTTCATTGTAAGACAGGATTTGTGTTAAAGACACAGATGGAAGAGAAGGAAGGAAAGAAGAAAGGATAGACCGAAGGAAATCAGGCAATCATGGATTGGCCGTTCATGACTGTGACTTATGTTTTTGGAAATTCACTGGTCAAGTGATTTCTTAAGTTTTTGCTCAAAAATAACTTTTTCTAGTTACAAAAATAATATGTATTCATTTTTGAAGATTTAGAAAACACAGATAAGCATTCAGGAAACATGTGCATCTATCTATACAATATACTAATTTTTACAACATGGTGTCATTTTGCACATAATAAGTCATAACCTGCTTCTTTAATTTGACAATAAGTCCTGTGCATCTTTCCATGCTATTACATGTTCTAGTACAACACCATCTTAATGGCTCAAGTATCATTTTATAGATGTACCTAATTTATTAGAAATAAATAACATTTAGGTTGTTGCTAATCCTTCACCCTATTACATGCATCACTTTGAACATCCTTGTAGCTAAATTTTTACATGCATCATTGATTAATATCCCTAAAATAAATTGCTATAAGTAGGTGACTGGGTCAAAGGGTATGCACAAATTTTAGGGTTTTGATAGATACTGACAAATTGCTCCCCAGAAATGTTCTGCCAATCTGCCAACCCCCCAGCCCCGGGAGCATGTGAAAGTGCCCAGCTCACCACATTCTTTGCAATATCAGGGGGAGGCGTGGCCTGTAGGAGTATGAGGTTTGGATCAGATAGCCCTACTACCCCTGGCTAACTGTGTGGCCTTAGGCAAGTTGCTTCAACCACTCTGGGTCTCTATTTTCTTATCTGGGCTGCTGTGAGGATCACATGAGATTGTGCATGCAGAGTGCTAAGCAAAGTGTCTGGCCCATAGTCAGTGCTCAATACATAAAAGCTATTCTATATTTACAAATTGTTCCTGCCCGCTTTGGATGTATTATTCACTGGGAATGGACACAGACTGAACAAAGGCTTCTGACATCTCTCTCTCATAGCCACTGTCTACTCCATCCTCCACACCAGCCCTGAAGCGCTGCTGCTTCTGCTGCTGTTGTGGGCTTCTCGGCTCAGTTCTTTCCACCCCTCCCTTTTCCGGCACTGGGTGACTGTTGGCAAGGAGGATTCTCAGGCCTCATACATTAATTTCCATCTTGCTTTTTCCTGGGTTGGTTATGCTGAGTGTTGCAAACCAGTAGAGAAACCCAAGGTGGGTTTCTAAACTGAAATGGTTAATAACAACAGCAACAGCTACCACTTACTGGGTGCCAATTGTGGACCAGGCACTGTGCTAAGCCTTTTACATGGATTGTCTCATTCAATCTTGGAACAGTCTCAAGAGGCTAAGAGGTGGGAGAGGACTTGCCCAGGGTCACACAGGCAGGAAGTGGCAGATCTGGGACTGGACTCCAAGCCGATCTGACTTCAAAGTCTGTGCTCTTAACCACTTTCATGCTGCTGTCCTCGATATAGAAAGGTTCAGTGGGGAGGGGTGTATATGTGTGTGTGTGAGAGACAGTGTGTGCATGTGTTTGTGAGTGTGTGTACATATTTGCAACTGTGCGTGTGTATGTGTGTGTGTATCATGTGTGTGTACATGTGAGTGCATGCATATGTGTGCCCTCATTAGAATAATATTTACTCAAGGCCTACTATGTACCAGGCACTCTGCAAGTTCCTGGGGATATCGTGGTGAACAACAGAGGAATGATCTCAGCTCTCTCAAAGCTCACTGTTTAGTGGGGAAGAGCAATAGTGAATGAAGAAATAAGGACATTACAGGATTACTGCTATGAAAGGAATTAAACAGGGTGTAGTCACAGAAAGTAACAGAGTAACAAACTTTAGATTGGAGGTTCAGGGAGGGCCTTCCTGAGAGGGTGACCTTTAAGTTTGTATGGGCAGAAACTAGCTGGAATAGGAAGTCAGGGTCCCCACACAAGGATAAAGTGGAGGGAGGATCCTCTGGGGTGGAGACAAACTTTTCAATGCCTGGAGATGCTTTTGAGAGGGTTCTGGGGCTTCCAGAAGTATATATGAGTGAGTGTGGGTGGTGTCTCTAGGTGTGCTTGGGAGACGGGGGAATGGCCTGCCAGTTTCACCCTAAAGGGACATAGTGGGAAATGGAGACAAACACTCTCTGCCTGGGCCTGGTCATAGCAACAACGGCCTCTGGAATCTAGAGACATGGATGGGACTAAGAAGTAGGGTCTAAATGCCCAGGGTTGGAGTCTACAGAGTGGAAGCCTTTTGTATTCCCACTGAAAGAAAAATCCTAGCCTGCCCCAAGTGTCCTTGAATCAAAGTGTTGTTCACCTGCTCTCCATTCATTAATGAGGTTTGGGGTTTAAGAAGGAAAAAAAGTCTCCTCTGGGGCTTCCTCTCTCACTTCCAGAGGAAACTAAGAGGGGCTACTTGGGTAAGAAAATGTCATCAGGGCCACTTTTAATAGCAGTGGCAACCTTGAGCCAGTGCAGGCTCCTGGTGTAAGATAACTTCACCCATCCAGAGTGGATGGGTATGGTTGCTGGAAAAATTGGCCCAAGGACCCTGAGAAAGAGTGGCTCACCCAAATTCAGGGTCTCCATCCCATGGGCCACCAACACCAAACGTGGTCTGGAAAAGTGGGTTTTGCTAGGCCACCCAACGCCTGCCATTGGGTTGCTGTGAGGTCGGGATTGGTACACCCTGCGCATCCCCACAAGCTCCCAACCAAACTGTGTTCAGATGCACCCAGTGACCACATTGGACCTTGGATAGTGACACACCACCTATTCCCCTTAACATTTCAGTCAGAGAATTCTGGAAAGGAAGTAGTTAAGAGAAATATTCAAAATATTCTGGAGTCCTGCTTTTCACATTGCAAGCATTCAGCACCCAGTTCATACGTACGCGATCTGTAAGGCTGGTTCAGATGGAAACTGCCCAGTTGTCAGGGACTACACTTGGTTTCTAATTTGTGCTTAGGACATGCAGTGCCCTCATTCAATGTGAAGCACAGACAGTGATTATACCAAATCAGCTTAATCACTCTATTTGTGCTACACAGTGCCCTGAATTGCTTCTGGCCTTATCAATTTTCAAAAGTAGCATTCACTCCCAGAACATATCTTAATATATTGCCTTGCTTTGGGTTTCATTAGAAGAGGCCAACTATTGCCCATCACTCATTGTGAATGCTATGAAAAGTTGGGCCATGTGGACTTGGGCTTCTGTTCTTATCATTTGTGTTACACAGAAAGCAACCGTCGTGGGTGGTGGCAATCCAGTAACATTGTACAGGCCTCTCAGATGCTTTTATCTTGCACAAAATCCAGCCAAATTGAACATTCAGGAGAGCTGGGAGAGGCGCACATGGAGGGAGTAAGGACCAGTGTCCCAGACAGCCTCTCAGCCGGCCAATCTTCCTTTGTCTCCACACCCACAGCTCCCTCCATTATCTTGCACAGATGAGAGGCTCCAGGCTTGAAGCACCATCTGGCAGAGCTCTTTCCCTCTTCCCCTCTTGCCTGAGTGGGTGTTGACAATGGGGAAAACATCCATCTATGTCATGAACTCTCCTGGACACTGGAGATCTCAGATTGAGCCACTAGAGTAGGCACAATTAGAATAGCGCCTATGGGACCAAAGGAGACTCTATCCCAATTAGCGAGTCCACGTGAACTTTGCAAGAAGAAACTGAGTCACCTCTTGACCCTGAGCATTCTGCTTTTGCAGAATGAGGTCCAAGCAGCTACTTGGGAACTACCTGTCACTCTGAGGCCAGCTCACTTCCCTACTTGGCTAATCAGTTTGGCTTCTGTGGTCCAGTCGGTCCAGTCTCTTACCATCCCTGTGCCCCAGATTCTTCTGGAAAATTGGGTTTCAACCTCCAGAATTGTGTGAGCAACTAACCCAGATAAATATTAAACCTCTTTTAAGGTTCTGTGGAATCCTCCTGTTTGGTGTATTTAAAACACCAACTATGAAATAAAGCTAAAAGATAGCAGCAACCAAACACAAATCAAGCACTTTTACTTCTAGAAAAGTGTCTTCAAGGTGCCAATTGGACCAAGGTACAAAGACGTCTATGTGAAAATGCTCATCACATTGTTGTTCACATAACTGAAAAAAAGTAAATAACTGAGCTGGACAGTTTGACATTTGACATTTGTTAGTCATGTTACTGCTTCATGGTAGAACATTGCACATCTCTTTAAAAAGCTGATATTTGGCTCTATTCATTGCTATGGGAGGATATTCATGATATTTCAATGAAGCAAAATCAGCTTGAATAACGATGTGCTGTGAAAACAATGCACACATGAATAGAAGCAAATCCTAGAGAGAAGTACAGCCAAGGACAATGGCTGTTTCTGGATATTATGATCAAGGTGATTTTTTTCCACCTTTTCTATATTTTCTTCAAATTAAAAAATATAGTATGTATTAACCAGAAAAATATTAAGCTACTTCCATTTTGAAAACAATAAATAAACACCTAATGTGTCTTCTAAATCTTTCCTTCTCAGATAGTGACATGCCTCCAAATCAGTGGCGTTTTTCTTCTCCACGGACAAAGCCACAGCCAGAAGTATCTCTTGCAAACCGTGCCTCCAACTGCCGCCTGAATGTGTCTGGTCCCATGACTGGGGACCAGTTCCCACAGTCCTTGAGTGGAGACCCCTGTGCTCAGCCTGAGGGGCTGTGGCATTTCTCCTCCCTAGCCAGCCCCAGCTCCCCGAAGCCTGGCTACTCTCAGGCCTTCCCCGCTGGGCAGCTCGTTCCAGAACCCCTGCCTGATGGGAAATGTGAGCCCCTCCTAAGTCTCCTCCCGCAAGACAGATGCCCAGCCCGTCCTCAGGAATCTGCCACGAGGGAGGATTACAACCCTGTCCAGATAGCCGGAAGCACGGGATTACTCCTCAACCTGCCTCCCGGCTCAGCCCACTGTAAGGAAATGACTACAGATACTTGGAGGATTGCCTCTGAGGGGTGGTGGTTGACAGGGAGTTGGCATGAGATGGGGTGCCAAGACTAATTGCTGCCACTCTGGACATGGGGCTGCTGAGGGACAGAATGTTCTGCTTACACATTCTATATATCTTCACTAGGCTTCGTTGACATTCACAGTTTAATGGCTAAAGGTTTACATAGATAGCCAGCCAGATGAACTGGGCCTGAAATATTCACCCTAGTCTGTTGACTTGGCCTTACCCTAGAAAAATGATGCCTAAAACCACAGGGTCTACGTTTACCCCAATGGGAGCCACTAAATAATCCATTTGCAAAACAGCTCTGTGACGTACTGACAAGCTCAAACTCTGTCCTCCTAACAGGTTGGCAACTTGCAATGATGCCAAGCTACTGGGCAAGAACAAGGGCAATCTATACCAACCATCTGCTCCACACATTAAAATTCAAAGCAACTATAGAGGCAGCCCCATTGCTGCTTGGAGACATAGCAGTGCCTGGCTGTCATTGGCTCACTCCTGCACACTGGGATCCTCCTGCTTGGTTTCCCTTGGGTGCCTGCTCCCTGACCACCACTCTTCCCCCTCAGCTAAAAACACCGCTAAGGCTCACTCCCTACTTCATTCACTCACTCACCCAGCAAATATTGAATTAGTGCATACTAGGTGCAAAATACCCATCAAAAAACAAGGCTCCCTTCTTTGTAAAAGGACGGGGAAGGATTGGCCTGAATTATATTTTCACCAAATAAGCAACCTACTCTGCTACAAGATTTGCCTTTCCTATCAAACACTTGTAATAATATGTATTTTATAGTTTCATGGGGCCAAGTCTGCATCCTCTAGCATTCTGTACTCTGGATGAGTTTTCTTTTGCAGCTTCCTAGTCCATACATATCTGTGGTTCTAGTGTTTCACGCCTGAAAGAAATTACTGGAAGCTGTCTTTACTCTGAATTAAGCATATAGCACACAAAGGGCCCATTCAGCACAGCCTAAGTCAGGAGCTGTGTTCCATTCTAATGCTGAAAACAAATTTCCCATTAAAATACCACTCTGTCACTTCCAGAGTTTGATTAGGAATGTATTTAGAGAAGAAATCATAAAAATATCATGCTTAGGAAAACCTGTGAAAATTTCCACCCCTGTACTTTTTCAAAAATCTTCTCCTACTAGATTCAGAGGGGAAATTTGGCCAGCTGTGCTTGTATATGTGCCCGTGCATACACACAGCAGAGCCCTGCTTCAACAGTTGGTTAGAACACAGATGGCTCGAATCATCACCTTCCAAAAATAACAACTCTATACAGTTCAAATCCAATTCAGCAAATATTTAGTGAGCATCTATTATAAGCTGGGCACATCATGGAGAAACTATAATGCAGGCAATATACTCTTCCTGTGTACCTCTAGACACACTCACAAACAAATGTTTATCACCAAGGTATTGAGTGCCATCAACTCTCCTACTAATGTTGACATCAGTTGTATTAATTGGTGACTGACAGTTCAGAACTGTTGAGGAAGTCAGTGACCCTTAATTAGGAACACTACCTAGAAGTTGGGAACGAGGTTCAAGGGACCTTAAGAACAGAAGCTCGGCCGGGCGCAGTGGCTCACGCCTGTAATCCTAGCAATCTGGGAGGCCAAGGTGGGCGAATTGTTTGAGCTCAGGAGTTCGAGACCAGCCTGAGCAAGAGCGAGACCCCGTCTCTACTAAAAAATAGAAAGAAATTGTCTGGACAACTAAAAATATATAGAAAAAATTAGCCGGGCATGGTGGCGCGTGCTTGTAGTCCCAGCTACTCGGGAGGCTGAGGCAGGAGGATCGCTTGAGCCCAGGAGTCTGAGGTTGCTGTGAGCTAGGCTGACGCCACGGCACTCACTCTAGCCAGGGCAACAGAGTGAGACTCTGTCTCAAAAAAAAAAAAAA
>CAUYSK010032773.1:0-18956 GCA_963575035.1 Avahi laniger | reverse complement strand
TCTCCAGAACCCCCCGTGGGAGAAGTGGGGGCCCGGCCCCCGTCACCTCCCGAGCGAGCTCCAGGTAACACCTGCAGCCCCCTGGAAGGATGGAGGGAGGGAGGGAAGATGTCCTCACCGTCCCTCTGAATCAGACGCGCTCCCTGGGGTGAATCCCGTCACCTTCCCAGGCTCAGTTTGCCCTGTAACACGGCGTCAACAGAGAGTGCCTCCCTCGCAGGGTTGTGTGCGCGGACAGAGCGAGCTGACGCCTGGCACGTGATAGACAAACCCAAAAGGGGACCACTGCTCCTGTCACTGCTCAGTGCCAGTATTTCCCCCATCTTCGTCCTGAGACTGTTGGTCCCATGAGATGCTCCCAAAAAGGAGGGCCAGGTGTCCATGGTCACTTTAGTGACAGGCAGGTCGAGGAGACGCCAGGGCACTGGGCCAGCTGTGGGGCTGCAGGCAGTGTGCACCCTCCACCGTCATGACAGAGCCGCACAGGGCGTGGGAATGGCTCTGACGTCACCGTCCAATAGAACTTTCTGCCATGTGGAAGCATCCCCTGGCTCTGCTGTCCAATACGGCAGCCTCTCCATGGAACATTGCTACTGAGCTCTTAAAATGTGGCCGGTGGCACCGTGGAGTGGAATGTGTGATGCTGCGTAATTTTAGTTCATTTTGACTTAGCCACATGCAGTTAGCACTCACCTTGAATACGTCCTTCAGGCAGGAAGCTATTGTACAGGTGACCTTTGAACAACACCGAACACTAGTTTGAACTGCAAAGATCCACTTATATGTGGATTTTTTTCAACTAAATGTAGATTGAAAACATTCATGAGATACGAAACCCTCTTACATGGAGGGCAACTTCACGTATGTGGATTCTGCAGGGCCCACTACAGGACTTGAGTTATGTACAGATTTTTGTATTCTGGGGGGTCCAGGAACCAATCCCCCTTGTATGCTCAGGGACAACTGTATTTTGTTTAATGTATTTTGTTTTATCAGCCACTAACCGTAGTCTTTGAATATCAATTTAATATTAAGGCTCTATTTTGTCCCCAGTATTATGTTAGGTGCTAACAATACAACAGTGGATTGAACAGACAAATACCTACATTCCAGGGTGGGGTGACAGATGACAACAGACAAATTAGAAAATGTGTTCTATAGCAATGGAGTTACATGCTAAGAGAAAAACCACGAAGGCTCTGACAAGACCTCCAGGAAAAAGACTGGTCAAATTTTATTCCATCACGGAGCAAATTTTCTTGGGCCACAGGAACTTTGTTCTGAACACAGTGTGACAAGCTAGCAACCACGTCTCCCGCATCTCTGATTTAGTCCAGCAGCATTTATGAAGTACCTACTGTGTGTCTGACACTGGGTAGGCTGCTGAGTGGCCCTCGAGTGGTTTAGGTGGAGATGGACGGTCCCTTGTTCACAGAACCCTTGGGGACCAAGAGGGCGGTGGTCTAGTCAGGTATCAAGCACATAGTAGGCACCCAGGGACGTTTGATCAAACAGTAATGGTCTGGTTTTTCCCCTCCTCTCTGCAGAGGACAACCTGGACATGGAGCCCGAGCCCCCTGTGATGCTCGCCTTGCCCTCGCAGCCACCGTTGCCACCCCCCCGACCCCCCCGGCCACCCAGCCCACCACCGGAGCCTGAGACTGTGGAGCCCCCTCCCCCATCGGTCCCTCTGGAGCCTCCCACTGAGGACCAGCCCCCACGTACCCCAGGCCTCTGCGGCAGCCTGGCAAAGTCGCAGAGCACAGAGACGGTGCCGGCCACGCCTGGCGGGGAGCCCCCACTGTCAGGGGGCAGCAGTGGCCTGTCACTGAGCTCCCCACAGGTGCCCGGTAGCCCCTTCTCCTACCCAGCCCAGTCCCCTAGCTTGAGCAGCGGGGGCCTCCCACGGACACCTGGCCGGGACTTCAGTTTCACGCCCACCTTCCCTGAGCCCGGGCCCCTGCTCCTGCCCGTCTGCCCCCTCCCGTCTGGCCGGCGCGACGAGCGCCCCGGGCCCTTGGCCTCCCCGGTGCTCCTGGACACGGGCCTGCCTCTGCCTCTGCCTCTGCCCCTGCCTCTGCCCCTGGCCTTGCCTGTGCCCGTCCTGCGGGCCCAGACTCGGGCCCCCACCCAGCTGCCACCCCTGCTGCCCGCCACCCTGGCCCCTTGCCCGCCCACCATCAAGAGGAAGCCGGGCCGGCCCCGGCGCTCCCCACCGTCTATGCTCTCCTTGGATGGGCCCTTGGTCCGGCCACCAGCAGGTGCCCCCCATGGAAGGGAAATCCTGATCCTGCCAGGCCAGCCACAGGCCCCCATCTTCCCCAGCACCCATGACCCACGGACCTTGACCCTGGACTTCCGGAACGCGGGGATCCCAGCACCCCCACCGCCCCTCCCCCCCCAGCCACCGCCGCCTCTGCCTCCACCACCTGTGGAGCCTGCCAAGCTGCCCTTCAAGGAGCTAGACAACCAGTGGCCCTCCGAGGCCATTCCCCCAGGCCCCCGTGGGCACGATGAGGTCACCGAGGAGTACATGGATCTGGCCAAGGCGCGGGGGCCGTGGCGCCGGCCACCTAAGAAGCGCCATGAGGACCTGGTGGCAGCTTCAGCCTCGCCCGAGCTCTCGCCACCCCAGCCCTTCTTCCGGCCCCGCTCGGAGTTTGAGGAGATGACCATCCTGTATGACATCTGGAATGGTGGCATCGACGAGGAGGACATTCGCTTTCTGTGTGTCACCTACGAGCGGCTGCTGCAGCAGGACAACGGCATGGACTGGCTCAACGACACGCTCTGGGTCTACCATCCCTATATCCTGCCAGACATGGGGGGCCACCCCTGCTAGGGTGAAGGAGATCCTTGCCCACCTCTCTGCTCCCCCCCCCCCGGGTCTGTAGCGGTCCATGGTCCCCTTGAAGGCTACGGCATGTGTCATTGTCACCTCCTGAGCAGTGTTTGTGTGCTGGCACCATATCAGGCTCTGTAGTGAGTCATCCCTGGCACTTTTCAACACTTCCTCTGTGCGGGGTCCATTTCACCCCCACAGTTAGCAGGTCTCGGGGCCAAATGTAACAACGGGATCATATGACTTAACAGCATCAGAGACTGGCTGAGGGCTCACTTACCCTGGCCCCCTCATCACCTAATTTAATCCTCCAGCAGTCTAGCGAGGTCAAGGCTACAATAATTCCCATTTTACATATGAAGAAATTGAGGATCAGAGAGGGTGAATGACCTTTCTGAAGCCACACAGCTACAAAGTGGCAGAGCTGGCTGAGCACGGTGGCTCACACCTGTAATCCTAGCACTCAGGGAGGCTGAGGCGGGAGGATCACTTGAGGTCAGAAGTTTGAGACCAGCCTCAGCAAGAATGAGACCCCGTCTCTACCAAAAATAGAAAGAAATTAGCCAGGCAACTAAACTAGAAAAAAAAATTAGCCAGGCGTGGTGGCGCATGCCTGTAGTCCCAGCTACTCGAGAGGCTGAGGCAGTAGGATCGCTTGAGCCCAGGAGTTTGAGGTTGCTGTGAGCTAGGCTGACGCCACGGCACTCTAGCCCAGGCAACAGAGCGAGACTGTCTCAAAAAACAAAAGAAAACAAAGTGGCAGAGCTGAGATTTGAACCCAGGCAAATCTGGCTCTAGAACCTGGGCCATTCACAATGCTGTCCCGGTGTCTGGTTACCGTAACCGTGAGGCCGGAGCTGTCATCTCCCTTGTAGCACACTGGTTTGTCGAGCACTCGTTCTGTGTCAGTGGCTCCGCTAAGGCCCCTCAGCATATTTAATCATTCACAGAGGCATCACCGTTGACCTAATTTTCACGTGGGAAACTGAGGCAGAAAGAGGTTAAGAAGCACACCCAGGGCAGGCAGCTGCGTTCTGACCATCCGTGGACTTGGACAGTGGGCAGCGGTGTGGAGGTGTCACGGGAGTGGTCTGAGGATGGGGAGGCCAGGCCCAGTAGGGCAGGTCTCCCGAGTAAGCAGGAGGGTCTCTGAGAGAACATCCATGTGACCCTTAACTCACATCCACCTACCAGCCTCTCTTCAGCTAAGAAAAAGAAGCGGGACGATGGCATCCGCGAGCACGTGACGGGCTGTGCCCGCAGTGAGGGCTTCTACACCATCGACAAGAAGGACAAGCTTAGATACCTCAACAGTAGCCGCGCCAGCACCGACGAGCCCCCTGCAGACACCCAGGTACTGCCCTCGGGTGCCCGGACACACCAGAGCCTCCCGCAAGGGGCACCAGACAGTGTGAGGGGTTGCGGAACCGGCGGGGCTGTCACACAGTACTCGTCACCCTGGTGCCCGGGCGGGAGGGGTGGGCGGAGCCTGGGAGCCAGGAAAGAGCTGGTCGTTGTCCCATTGGTGCTGGAGCACATCCGAGGGGTTTTAATCAGGGACGTGAGTAGAGTTGCATTTCTAGAAGATTCCTCCATTCCTTTTTTAGTTCGGGGAATATCTGTTGAGTACCTGCTATGTACCAGGCGCTCTCCTGGGGCTATAGCAGTGAGTAAAACAGAATCCTTTTCCTCATGGGGTTTATGTTTTAGTGGGGGCAGGAAATAATCAAGAGAACAAATAAGCCCATGACTCTGGGCAGAGAGAAAGCTGTGGAGGAAACAGAAGTGGGGTTTAGGTACTGACGAGTTGGGGGTCAGAGGTGGTCAGGTTTGAGCTCGACCTGAAATAAGCCACATGGATAATGGGGAGAGATGACAGAAGTAGAAAAGGACTTCGATGAGAAGTTAGGGCCGGGCGCGGTGGCTCACGCCTGTAATCCTAGGCCGAGGCGGGTGGATTGTTTGAGCTTAGGAGTTGGAGACCAGCCTGAGCAAGAGCGAGACCCCGTCTCTACTAAAAAAAATAGAAAGAAATGATCTGGACAACTAAAAATATATATATAGAAAAAATTAGCTGGGCGTGGTGGCGCACGCCTGTAGTCCCAGCTACTCGGGAGGCTGAGGCAGGAGGATCGCTTGAGCCCAGGAGTGTGAGGTTGCTGTGAGCTAGGCTGACGCCACAGCACTCACTCTAGCCAGGGCAACAGAGTGAGACTCTGTCTCAAAAAAAAAAATAAGAGAACAGGAGAGGGGCTCGCCAACTCCAGTAGTTCACACACAAAGGAATGGCAGGTGCAAAGACCCTGAGGCAGGCAGGACCTGAGCAGTGTGAGAGAGGAAAAGAAAGGCCAGTTGTGGCCAGAGAGACAGGGCAGGTCATCAGGGTCCTGGGGGTTGTGGTGATGAGGTTGGGCCTGTGTTCTGTGGGTGGTGGCAAGCCTAGGCAGGGTTTTGAGAGCAGCGGTGGGAGTGACGTGGTTTGGTCTGTGGTTTTTGAAGCTCACACTGTAGAGGTCCGGGGAGGCTGCTGGGGTTGCTGTAGTTGCCAGGCCCGACGGGAGGGCAGTGGGACTTGGGTGGCCTGTGAGGAGGAAGTGGGATGGGACTGGGGCTAGACCGCGGATGGGGGATGAGGGAATCGGCGAGAGGGCTCGGACACGTGTCTGGCTTGGGGAACTAGGTAGCCAGATGTCAAGCCCTGAACTGGGAAGGCAGGTGGCACCTTTGCTTTGGGACAGCTGGAGTTTTGGGGTTTCTGGAACATCCAGGTAGAGCAGGTCTGGCAGGCAGTTAGACGTTCGGGTACAGTAGAGCCAGGGCAGGGGATTTCTGACCCAGGGACCTGAACTTTGGCGTCCTGGGGATGGAAGTGGTGATCAAAGGCCACGGCAGGGGCAGGCTCCCCCAGGAGAGCGTAGGGGCAGAGGCCTGGGATGCCCCAGGGGTTAATGGGGGGTGCCGAGGCCGAGGGTGGGAAGTATCTGTGATTTCAAATGCTTTGGGGGAGTCAGAGGGGCCTTGGTGAGAGCCACTGGGGCGGGGGGAACGGTTGGGGTAGACACCCACCATCCTTCAAAACTTTCAGCCAAGTCGGGGAAAAGACAGCAAAAGTCAAGGGAAAGTGGTGGTGTAGTTGCTCTGAAGATGGGAGGAACTCGAACACGTTCAGCTACTGATGGGAAGAAGGCCGGGAAACAGTGACGATTAGGGACAGACAGGCACAGAGAAGCCCAAAGCAAGGAGCCCAGGACGTTGGGGATAACTGAGACCCAGAGCTCAGGGTGGGGTTGCCAAGGACATGATGGGTCCCCAGACCCTACTGAGCCGTGCACTGGTCCTTGGCCTGTCCCCGCAGGGCATGAGCATCCCTGCCCAGCCCCACGCCTCCACGCGGGCGGGCTCGGAGCGGCGTTCAGAGCAGCGCCGCCTGCTGTCCTCCTTCACTGGCAGCTGTGACAGTGACCTGCTCAAGTTCAACCAGCTCAAGGTGAGGCCTGGCCCCAACCAGGGCAGCCGGGGTAGCAGGGGGACCTGAGACCAGGGCTCACCTCTCCTCTCCCTCCCTCCCTCCCTCCCTCCCTCCAGTTCCGGAAGAAGAAGCTCAAATTCTGCAAGAGCCACATTCATGACTGGGGCCTGTTTGCCATGGAGCCCATCGCGGCCGATGAGATGGTCATCGAGTATGTGGGCCAGAATATCCGCCAGGTAGGCACTGCCCCGTGGGACGGGCCCTGCAGCGGGCCCGGGGTGGGCCAGCCCCCGACTGACGCCCTGTCCTGGCCAGGTGATTGCGGACATGCGGGAGAAACGCTATGAGGACGAGGGCATCGGTAGCAGCTACATGTTCCGGGTGGACCATGACACCATCATCGATGCTACCAAGTGCGGCAACTTCGCTCGCTTCATTAACCACAGCTGCAATGTGAGTGCCCAGCAAGGGGCCGTCATTGCCCTTTCCTCTGTGTCAGGAGGACCTGGAAGCCCCTGGCACGGGATCAGCTCAGCCTTCTTCCCAAGCTTAGGTCGACCAAGGGTAGGAAATGTGAGGCCTTGTCCAAGGAGCCTTTCTCCTTGGAGCCTCAGTTTTCTCATCTGTAAAATGGGCACAGTGAGACTTTTGTTGCCATGTAAAGGACTAAAGGTGCTCAAGAAGTGGTTGGTTCAATTAATCGATAATTGTGTACTTCTCTGCGCTGGGCATTTTTCTGTGCCTCCACTGGTCAGGCTCGGCGCTTCTAGGGCAAAGCTGTCCGGCAGAACTTTCTGCAGTGGGGGAAGCGCTCTGTGTCTGTGCCGTCCAGTGACGTAGATTGGCCACACGTCGCGTTGAGCACTTGCAACGTGGCCAGTGCGACTGGAGGACCGAGTTTTAAATTAGTTTTAGTTACTTTAAACTTCAGTAGCCACTTGTGGCTAGTGACAGCGCGTGCTGAAGGACAAGTGCAGGCAGCTTGGAGCAGGAGGCAGGCCGGTTCCCAGGTGGATACCCCCGACTCTGGGTTCAAGTCTTGGCATCGCTACTTAATGCGTTACCAGTTGCTAGTTACCTAATGTCTCTGTGCCTCAGTTTGCTCATCTGTAAATCAGGGACACTAGCAGTCCCTCCCTATAAGTTGTTGGGAGGACCAAAAGGGTTACCACACATGGGCCCTTTGAGTGTGCTGCCCAGTCCTCCACACGTGCCAGCTGGCATGATTGTGACTTGTCTGGGTTGGAGGCGCTGGTAGACACTTCTCTGTGACTATCCTGTGAGATCTGAGAGGTAAGAGGGACTCGCCAGATGAAGTGAGCAGGGCAAGTGTTCTGGCCAAAGTGAATGGCATGTTCAAAGGCCCTGGGGCAGTGGGGAGAACACCTGGTTGAGAGACAGCCAGGGGGCAGGGGTGAGAGGATGGGGTGGGGGCGGGTCACAGGTGGCCAGGTCACTCAGCTTTGTCAGCCAAGCTGAGGACCCAAGTTTCTCTAAAAGTCGAAGCAGGCCACTGGGAGGTGTGGAGCCATGGGGGCGACAGGATCTGCCGTCGCTTTGGAAAGGTTTCCCTGGTTGCGGGGTCAGGGGTGAGCAAGGGTGGAGCCCTGAGTGTGGCAAAGGGAGAGAGAGCAGTGAGCAGAATCGAGAGATCCTTAGGCGGTAGAGCCCACCGGATGTGGTGGGTCAGACAGGGCCCTGGCCAAGGGGGATGCTGGGAGGCGGGCGCTCTGGAGCCTGGTAAGTGGTGTGGCCGCTGCTTAGAGCAGGAGCAGATCGTGAATTTGGTTCAGAGGTGTCTCCAGAGCTGCCTCCGGCAGATAGCAGATAGTCAGACTTAGGGGTTTGGAGCAGGGCCGGGCAACCCTTTTCTGTAAAGGGCCAGATAGTAAACGTTTTTGGCTTTGTGGCCCAGAAGATCTCGGTAGCAACTGTGTATCGCTGCCGGCCCGGCCCGCTGTAACAAAAGTAGCCACAGATGATATGCAAATGAATGGGCAAGTGGGCGTGGCCGTGTGCCAACGGAACCATTTGCAAAAATAGGCAGCTGGGGGCCCTGGTTTGCTGCCGCCCTGTCTAGAGCTCAGAAGTGAGGCCTGGGCTAGCAGTGTAGACTTGGGAGTCACTGGCGCTATGAACGAAAATGGGAGCCCTGGGAAATAACACTTAACGTCGTCATTAGTTAGCGTCAGCAGCAAGGGGTCCTGGTCACCCAGGTGGGGGTGGCTGAGACCCAGAGTGAGTAGGCGGGAGGTGGTGTCACGTGGACATAAGTCAGGCCTCGCGGACAGGCTTGGTTGGGTGTGCGGGGTCTGCGGTGGTGGGGGCCCGGCCCGGTCGGGGGCTCACCTTCCCCGTCCCCCTGCCCCGCAGCCCAACTGCTACGCCAAGGTGATCACGGTGGAGTCGCAGAAGAAGATCGTCATCTACTCGAAGCAGCACATCAACGTCAACGAGGAGATCACCTATGACTACAAGTTTCCCATCGAGGACGTCAAGATCCCCTGCCTCTGCGGCTCCGAGAACTGCCGGGGGACCCTCAACTAGGCCCCGGGGCCAAAATGGAAGGATGTCCGCTGTCGCCCGGGACTCTGGAGCGGAGACCCCACGGCCCGGGGCCCGGCCCCACCTCCCACCCCCGTTTCAGGTGCTGTCCTCTGCCCAGCGGCCATGTCAGGGCCTGGCGCCCCCAACACTACCCCCAGGACCCCGCGGCTCCAGCCCCCCAGCGGGAAAGGGCTTCTCTGTCGTCCAGCCCATGTCTCTTTCGTTTTTTTAAAAAATGCTCCTTTCAGGATTTTTGTTTAAGTCCCACATAAACTCCTGTCTGTGTGTCTCTCCGGCTCTCTCCATCTCTCTCTCCGCCTTTCCCTGTCTTTTCTCTCCTCAGCCTCTTCCGGTGAATGCTGCTACATCGTTTTGTCCTCTCTTTATTTTCTTCCTCATCATAGAAAAGACATTTTAACCGTTGAAATGTGAAGGCAAAGTCAGAGAGAGGGGACCCCGCTGGGGGCTGCAGAGGCCTCGGTTTGACTGGTGTTGGCCCGTGTTCTGGAACCTTCCTGGCCCAGGCACTGGGCTGGGTGCTGCGGGGAGGAGGTCAGGGGCCGGGCCAGCGGCCTTGACCTCGGAACACTACGTACCTGGAAGGCCCCCCTTTCTGTGGACACAGTGAGGAGACCCCACACCGTCCCCCACCTGCTCCCCAGCCTGTCCCTTCCCCAGCAGCCTGGGGGCGCCATTTACCCGGGCAGACCCTGGCAGAGCCAAGCTGGGCCCAGGCAGGAGTTTCCTCTCTGGGCTGTCCCTGCCATCCCACACCCCTCCACCCCCAAACCTTGGGTTCAATGTTTACTTTCTCATTCGGATGCCAGCAACGAGGGAGCCTCCCGGAGGCCCCAGTGCAGGCGGGGGGCGCTGGGAAGGGTCGCCCCTCCTCTCTTCTGCCCTCGCCTTCACCCTGGGCGTGAGGGGGGCTCCCAGGGCAGGCGGGTCCCCCAGGCCTGCCATTACGGGTTGTCTGACCGTCTGCATGTGGCATTTGTTGTTTATAAGCTTCACCCCCTCAGCCCAGCCCACACCCGCCTCCCCTGCCAGCGGCCCCTCACCCCAGGAAGGCCAGAGCATATTTATTTTCAGAGCGAGCAGGCTATTTCTCCCAGAGAAAGGAAAATCTTGGAAAAGATTTTAAAACTCAGATCTAAGTCTTTGACAGCTTTTTTTTTTTTTCTTTTAACCCTTTTTACCAACTTCCCATCCTCTTCAGGGTTTATTTCCATGGAATTTTTTTTTCCTTGTGTGTGTATAAAATCAAAACAAAGGGGAAAAATATAGGTTTTTGAAGTTCAGAACCAACTTCTGTATATAGGCTGCCATAAAGGACTTTTTCTTGGGAACATTGTTTCTTGTAGAAACATGTGGGAAGACTTTTTTGCTCATTTCTTTGTACTTCCAAAACAAACAAACAAACAAAAAAAAAACGACACACACAAAAGCAAGTCCTCCCCATACCCCAGAAAGCAGAGCAGGCATGTAAATAATTTCTGGAAGGTGACCGTTGTGACCAGGAGTCCTCACCAAGATGAGAGCGCTCCAGGCAGACGCAGGCGGCTGGAGCCTCTGGTATCTCAGCTTGTGTCAAGCTTGTTATCATGTAAATTCTGTACAAAGAATTGTTATTTTTCTCTTTTTTGTCGTTGGTGGTTTTGTTGTGTTTTTTTTTTTTTAATTTCTTCACCCCAGGCCCTCTCTATTTGAGACTGTGCCTGCCCGGTTTCAAGGTTGAGGAAATCGGTGGCATTAAGACACAGAGGGGGTACCTGGGCACAGCAGCGACCTTCTCTTCCGTTTGCGGTTTTCTGCCTAATTGTGCAACCGAGGAAATATTTATTTTTCACATGAGGAAATGTGTAGTTTGTAGGGATGGCTGATTTAAGTTACTTGCGCAGCCCCCAAGGGGCTGTCTTTAATCTGGTCCCCCACCTTTCCCGATAGGGATCGGCCCAGCCTCACCCCTCCCCTGGCCTTGCCTTGCCCAACCGTGGTGCCCAGTTTTGACCTTGGCCAGCTTCCACTAAGGGACTGGGCCCGCCCTCTCCCCGGGAACCCCCACTCCAGCCCCAGAATGGTTTGCATTAATCCAGAAATGTGTTGGCTCATTTTTCTTTAAACTTTTAAATTTTCATTGAACAGATCTCTGCTTTTGAAGAGTCTGGGGTCCCTGCTACTTTTTGTTTCCTTTTCTCTCTCCCCTCCCCCTACAAAGAAGAGAACCAATAAGTTGTAGGGATGTTTGTGTGTATAGACTCTGTCATCCGTATGTAACTTGTTTTGAAGAGAAGTGTTTCCGTTGCGAGTGTGTCTTGCTGTAAATATTTGTTCATATTTTTGTGAATTCAATACTATGTACCATTGTATTATAGTAACTTTTATAAAGCAAACCATAAATATACTGACTTTTCTTACAGATACGCCGTCTCTCTTGCTCTCCTCTCTCTCCCTCTCCTTCTCATTCTTTCTTTCTGTTGGGAGCACACCCTGTTCACATGGAGGGTGGGCTAGCCAGGTTCAGGGGCCGAAGTGTGTGGGGTGGAGTTGTCCACTCAGACCATCGGTCTGGTTTTTTTTTTGTTAGAGGCAGAATCTCTGTCACCCAGACTGGAGTGCAGTGACACAATCTTAGCTCACTATAACCCTGAACACCATCCATCAATTCTTTTTTTTTTTTTTTTTTGAGAGAGAGTGTCACTCTGACATCTGGGGTAGAGTGCAGTGGCATCATCATAGCTCACTGCAACCTCAAACTCCTGGGCTTAAGCGATCCTCCTGCCTCAGCCTCCCAAATAGCTGGAACTATAGGTGTGCGCCACCACACTCAGCTAATTTTTTCTATTTTTGATAAAGTCTCACTCTTGCTCAGGCTGGTCTTAAACTCCTGGCCACAAGCAATCCCCACCTCGTGCTCCTGGAGTAATTCTTCTTAAACACTGACCCTGTAGGTAGATTCTGTGAACTGGGCTAAAATTATACTCAAACTAGACCTTCCACAGCTTTTAAGTTTTCCTTTTAGATTTTTTTTTTTTAAACCTTAGGTATCTAACACTGCTAATAGTCTGCAATTAAGGAAACAAGATCAAGTATCCTGTTACTATCGCTAGAAGAACTTGGAAAGATGGTTCCTCACAAATGTTTAACACTTAAGAAAACACCCTTCTGGTCTGCGTTTGAGGGGGGAGAGGCTGACAAAACATTAATAGTACAAGTTGAGAAGAATTAAATATGTCCAATATTTGTATCATTCTAGAGGTGCTTTACCCTAATAGGTCTCGGCTCTGCCTGCTCCAGCAGAGAGGTGACAAGTGGCCCACGGTTGGCATCTATGGTATCTCAGAGAAGGAAAAATGTGAAACCTCAGCAAAAAGCCGGGCGCAGTGGCTGATGCCTATATTCTCGGCACTCTGGGAAGCCAGGGCAGGAGGATCGCTTCAGCCCAGGAGTTTGAGGTTACAGTGAGCTATGATGACACCAATTTGTTTGAAAACATGCAAGCAAGATAAAATACATCTGTGAGGCAGATTTGGCCTGTAAGCCATCGGTTTTCCAACCTTCCAGGTTATAGAATTTCCCTTCTTTGCATAAAGTCATGGGAGAATAGAGGGAGGGTATTTTTGCATGGGCCTGGGTTCTGTTTCTCTGGGTTCTCTTCTTTTTTCTTTTCTCACCACCCCCCCTGCCCCCGCCACCTCTCATTTGTCAAGTTTATGATCCCAGAAGCCATGATTTCTTATATAATCTGAGAAAATCCCCTGATTTTCCTCATTATACCAACTTGGATTTTTTTGCAGAGGAGGTGGGGACAGGGTCTCGTTCTGTTGCTCAGGCTGGTGCGTGGTGCAATCATAGCTCACTGCGACCTCTAACTCCTGGGCTCAAGTGATCCTCCTGCCTCAGCCTTCTGAAAAGCTGGGACTACAGGCATGTGCCACCACGCCCAGCTAATTAAAAAAAAATTTTTTTTTGTAGAAACGGGGTCTTGCTATGTTGCTCAGGCTGGTCTCAAGTTCCTGCCTCAAGAGATCCTTCTAACTTGGCTTCCCAAAGTGCTAGGATTACAGGCGTGAGCCACTATATCAGTGGATTTTTTTTCTTGCACTAAGACCTGCCTGCTCCTAGTTCTGAGTTGGCTTATCCTCGAGGAGGAGTGTCAAGCATTGGAAGCAAAGACCCAATTTGTCCCCCACCTGTTCTCTGGCTTTGAAGAAAGAATTTCCTTCCAAGGGTTTTAGGACCAGCAGCTCCTCTCCCAGTTGCCTCATTCTTTTGCAGGGATCCCTCCCACTTGGGTTTCCAAAGGGAGGACATTGGAAACAAGGCGTAGGGCAGTGGTGACTGCCCTGATGAGGATGGGGGCGGGAAGGGGGGCTCAGATCCCTCCTACCTGCTCTCTCTCTCAAACTAGGGTCCAAGGCACCACGTCCTGTGATTGCTGGGCAAGGATGCTGCCCCTAAAGTCCCTCGGCTAGCACTCTTCCCTCAAATGTTCAGAGGTTGGGCTGTGAGTGACAAACTGAGGGACTGCTCATCTTTAGAGATCATAAAGCCATCAGACAAGATGCTGCCAAGCTCCGTTCCACCTCAGGGCCTTTCCCTTGCTGTTCCCTCTTCCTGGCATACTCTTTCCCCGGATTTTCCCACACCTAGCTCCCAAATGTCACCTCCTGGGGAGGGGCCTTCCCTCATAGAAATTAGTTTCCCTGCTATCTTCACCTCCACGCAATCTCATCATCTGCTTTATTGTCTCAGAGCGTTTACCACTCTATGAAAGGCATTATCTGCCTTTCCCTAGTGTGTCAGTCCCCTGCCTCCTCTGGTTCCAGGATTCCGCCGACCTGCTCAGGTGCAGCGGAGCTCCTAACGCGGACGCCCCGGAAGCGCTGGCGCCGCGGGATCCCCCTGGCGGCGAAGTGGCGCCATTGCTCCACGCCGGGCACAAACACCACACGCACTGGACCCGGTCCGCTTTACTCAGGAGGGCGGGAGCAAAGAGTGGCACGAGTGAAGGGGGCGTGGCCAGGAGGTGGGCGGAGCCTGGGGTCCCAGAGTAGGCTGGTGGGCGGGGTCTAGAGGGAGTGGCCAATGGAGAGAGCGTCTGATATTCTGGGCCTGGGAGGCGGGCGTGTTCCAGAAACAGGCGGCGGGGCCTCCATGGGTCAAACACTGTGGGCGGGGCCTACGTTATGGGCGGGGCCTACATGCCGTGCGCCGCCCCGTTTGTCTCCAAGTCGGTGAGGTTGCCACGCAGATCCTGCTCCTCCTCGAAAGCCTTGAACAGTGAGTTGAAGTTGCCGGCTCCAAAACCCTGGAGCGGGAGAGAGGAGGTGAGCTGGGGACCCAGAAAGCCGGCCGTGCTACCTGCATGCCTCCTCGGGCCTGCGGGGGACAGGCCGTACCTGGTGGTTGTGGCGCTGGATGATTTCCAGGAAGAGCGTGGGCCGGTCCTGCACCGGCTTGGTGAAGATCTGCAGGAGGTAGCCTTTCTCGTCATAGTCCACCAGGATTTTCAGCTCCTAGGCGGGAGACAGGGCGCTCTGCTGGGGGAGGCTGGCCCGCCCTTCTAGCCTGGCACACTGGGATCCTTAGAAAGTCCATAGGGGTTCCTCTCCCCCTCAAGCCCAGGAAAAGACCCCTTTCCCTAGCAGTTCCAGCCGCCTCCAGCTATACCCCCATATTGTCTCATTACCACTCCCCTGCCGCAGTCCTTGTCTAAGTCACCATCAAGACTGCTCCCTGCTTCCTCTTGCTTCCTTACAATCCGTCCTCCCCGCAGACATCAGCGAGATCTTTTAAAAAATCAGATCGTGTCTCTCCACTGTTTAACACTACCCCCCCCAGTAGATATCAAACACTCATATGTTAATGGTGGGAGGGTAAAATGGTGCAACCACTTTGGAAAACAGTCTGGAATTTTCTTAAAAGGTTAAACATAGAATTCCCATGTGACTCAGCAATTCCACTCCTAGATGTGTACCGAAGAGAACTGAAAACATATGGCCAACAAAACCTTGTACACAAATGTTCACAATAGCATTATTTATAATAGCCATAAGTGGAACCCACCCAAATATCTATCAGCTGATGAATGGGTAAATAAAGTGTGGCATAGCCAATACAATGGGACATTAATATTAGGCCATAAAAAGGAATGAAGTACTGACACATGCTCAATATGGATGAGCCTTGTGAACATTATAGTAAGTGAAGAAGCCAGTCACAACAAGCCTATTGTGTGATTCCACTCGCACGAAATGTCCAGAATAGGCAAATCTATAGAGACTGAAGGTAGATTAGTAGTTACCTAGGGCTGCGGTGGGAGGGGGCAGGGGATGGAGGGACTGGGACATGATGACTAAGAGGTTCCAGGTTTCTTTTTGGGGTGATGAAAATATTCTAAAATTGATTTTGATGATGGTTGCACAACATAGCAAATAGATAAAGAAAAACATTGAATTGCGCACTTTAAAAGGATGACATGTGAGATATATCAATAAAACTCTTAAAAACAAAGTCAAAAAACCTCCAACGATTTCTGGCCACAGAAGAACAAAATCCAAACTTCTAAACAGCCCACAGGAGAAATCAGCTCCTGCCTACCTGTTGGACCTAGGTCACTCCTCAAGCACAACCTTTCATCTATTCTGGCCACCTTTCTGTTCCTCAGACACTCAGCACTTGCCCCTGCCTCAGGACCTTTGCACTGCCTGTTCCCTCTGCCAGGAATGCTCTTCCCCAGCCTTTCACATGGCCAGCTCCCTTTCATTATCTAGATTGCACTTAAATGTCACCACCTCAGAGAGTCCCCTTCCTGACCCCTCTCTGCAAAGTAGCCCCTGATTGCTTGTTTTAACTTCCTGCCTGGCACTAACTCTCTCTCTCTCCCCCCCCCCCCCGATGTTTTTTTTTATTTATTTGTTTGTCATCTATCTCCCCTCCCCACACCTCACTCCAGAATGCAAGTCCCGTGCCGGCAGGGACCTGGTCTGGTTTTCCCTCTGTGTCCCTGTGCCTGATGCTGGGTAGGGGCTTAGATAACATTTCTGGGGCAGGATGGAACTCAGGGCCCATACCCGCCACCTGGCGAGGGATCCTGCCCGGCCTCACCTCCAGGACGTCAATGCTCTCCTTCACCTGGATCTTGGCGGTCTTGAGCTTCTCCCGCAGCTGTTTGTAGTATGCTGAAGGCACAGCCAGGAAGTCCATGCCTCTCTCTCTCAAGTGGCGGATCTGTCTCGCAGCAAGGTTGAAGTCAGCCTCCTTCTCTCTCCATGTTCGACACCCCTAGCCAGGTGGAGGTGCTGGGTCCCTAGCTCCCCTCAATGGCCAGGGTACTGTGTGACCTTATCCCCTTCCTTCCCTGTCCTGGGCCCCGTTAGAACAGAAACTGCTGGCGTTTACAGAGTGCTCACGATGAGTGCCTGTCCTGGGCACTTTCTATACATTGCCGTGCTATGTCCATGCAGCAATCTTTTCAGGCATCTCGATGATTATTTAATTAATTAATTATATTCTGGAGACGGGGGTCTCACTTTGTCACCCACGCTGGAGTGCAGTGGCACGATCCATAGCTCACTGTAGCCTCAAACTCCTGGGCTCAAGTGATTCTCCTGCCTTAGCCTCCCAAAGTGCTGGGATTACAGGCATGAGTGACTGCGCCTGGCCTACTT
This sequence comes from Avahi laniger, assembly GCA_963575035.1. Taxonomy (NCBI): domain Eukaryota; kingdom Metazoa; phylum Chordata; class Mammalia; order Primates; family Indriidae; genus Avahi; species Avahi laniger. The sequence goes on along the minus strand of CAUYSK010032773.1, from coordinate 2,425 downwards.
CTAGAGGATTATTACCCCCATGTCATAGCTGGGGAAACTGAGGCATTGAGAGATTTATCTGTTCTCAACATAGTAGCCAGAGTGATTTTACTAAAATACAAGCCAAATCTTGTCATTCCTCTGCTTACCCCATGGTGGTGCCAAGTCTTAGTATCAAATTCAAAGTCGTCATTGTGGCCCTTACCATCTGTCTCCACGCCCACCTTCTCTCCCTTGCTCAATCTGTTCCACCCATACCGATCTCCTTGCTGTTCCTTCAACCCTCCAGGTACATGCCCATCTCTGGGCCTTTGCCCTGGCTCCCTTCTGCCTGGGGCGCTTCCCCCCCAAATTTCCATGGGCTTCTCTCCAACCACCCCTTCGTGCTTTCAAATATGTCCTTCTCCATGAGGCCTTCCCTGACCACCCAGTTCAAATGTGCAGTGCCCTCGGCCCTCACTCTCCCACTTCCCTGCGTTATTTTCTTCCAGAGCACTCACCACTATCTAACATATATATTTTACTTTTTTTGTTTATTGCTTCATAAGGGTAGAAACTATTTTTTGCAAATATACCCCAAGGACATAAAACAGTGCCTGGTACATAGTAGGTGCTCAATAAACATCTGTTACGAGAATGAATGAATGAAGTTGCCAAGGTCATGCAGTGAACTCTTAAGTGGGCCAGGGTTGAATGGGACAGTCCAGGCTCTTGTCCACTCTGCCATAGTGCAGAGGAGTAGGTAGGACCCGGCCTCGCCAAAGTCTGGATCCACAGGTGCAGGACATTTAATTTGGCTAAAAGGACATCCTTGATCTTGCAGCCTGATATCCTCACTTTCAAGGTGAGGGAACTGAAGACCAGAGAGAGCATTGAACCCCCCAGACAGAACCAGAACAGCATTGAATCCCACTGACAGACCTGGGACTGCAGTCCAGGCTTCCTGATACTCTGCCACCTGCTACCTCGAAAGCCCAGAAGTTCTGCAGAGACTGAACTGTCCAGATCGGGGCGGGGATGTGTGTGCACACGAGTTGCAGGAACCAGACCAGAGAAGGGGGCCCAGGACTGCCGCTGCCCCCTCCCTCTCCATTTCGCAGAGACCATCGCTGGAGCTGAATGAGAGGGGAATTAGGATCACGAATGGGGTTCTAACCGCTGTGATGATGTCTTGGGTCTTGAGAGCGATGTGCTGGACCCCGGCGCCTCCATTGTAGTCCACGTATTCCTGGGGGAGGGAAACAAGGAGACCGCTGTCACCTGCCCTGTCACCCACACCCCTACCCCTGCAAGAGCCCTCGAACCTCTTCCCCAGCCCGGGAAGGCCCCACCTGGATCTGGGACTTCTTCCTGCCGGGTGCTGGCTCGTTAATGGGCATCTTGATGGATTCCTCATAGTTGGCCACCACGATGGAACGCAGAGAGCTGTATTCCGTGTGCACCTGCGTGTCATCCACAGACCAGAAACGGTGGAACTGCAAGTTTTTCAGGTACCTGTGGGGTGGCGGGAAGGACACTTCTGCTCTGAGTGCCAGCCTGGAACTGGCTCCCCCCACCACCCCATTTCCACCTTCCAGAATTTGTCCCTGAGCAGGCTCCACAAAGGAGACACCGCTCACATCATATATTAATACATTATAGATTTGTCCCTTTAAGACAGTTCTTTAGGTGCAAGCGTCTTGTAACAAAATACGTACAGGGCGGCGATGTTCCAGTGATGGAAGGGAAGTGCTTTGAGAAATGGGCACTGGCTTCTAATGTGGACAAGTGCTGTTTGGGTAGTGGCAGTCTTCCTCCAAGCCTCCCTGGACTGTGATGTCCCCAAGGTTCCTCAGAGGGAGGACCTGTGGGTCACTTTGGGTCTTAAGCCCTCTGGTCTCCATGGTGACAGTTTTGCAGTGAATAAATGAGTCAGTAGCCTTGGGCCAACGCCCATTATCTCATGCTGTGTTTTCCCCCTTGGTGCAAGAACTGGGGAGCAGGCCTGTCCCCCATGAGAGGCTGTCGCTTCTGGGGGAGGAGGAGGGCCAGGGGCTCACCATTCCGAGGCAGGTACCATCTCCTGGTCAGGCTGGTTCCCCACGATGTGATCGATAATCTCGAGACTGCAGCTGGGCCTGGGAAAGGGGAGGAGTGGGGGAGGGGGAAGGTTACCCCACAACACTCCTCCCTTCCCGCTGATCCCTCAGTGGTAATAGCAGCTCGTGCTCGTGTGGCACTGACTATGGGCCGGGCACTTTACTTGTCAGCTCACATGCCATGACCACCCCCATTTTACAGATGAAGAAACTGAGGCATAGAGAAATGAAATGACTCTCCCAAGGTTAAATGGCTATGAAGTGACAGAGCTGGGACTGGGAGCCAGGCAGTCTGGTTGCAGAGCCCATGGTTTCAGCCTTTGTGCCACCTCTTCAAGGGCCCTTTGGGGACTTTCAGGAGTTCCCCA
>CAUYSK010032772.1:0-91148 GCA_963575035.1 Avahi laniger | reverse complement strand
ATTCAAAAATAACATGAATTTTTGACTTATCCATGGTTTTCACAAAAATTTCTCCAAAAAAAAATTTGAAAGATAATCACCAGCCAAAAAGTTCATTTGAAATAATAAGGATGTACCTTCACACACACAAAAAAAAGATGTGTCAAAGTGAAATGTCAGAGATATCAATTGTCAAACTTAGTACATAAGAAAATTGGACATTCCATACTTAATAATCTATATATCATTTCCTGTCCATAATACACACTTGTAACATCTTTTAATGCCATCTTGTATGGCTGCTTAATATTTCATTGTGTTTACAATTCATGTGCACCTAGGTGGATACTCTGTCTTAAAGATATTTTTTTGCTCCCTGACAGACTCCACCCCAATACCTATCTGAGTCCCTTGCACATAAACATAGGAACTCAAACATAATGACTGATTGATTTCATTGAGTATTATGAGACTATTTTTAAATACAAACAACACTGTTTGCTAAACAAAGTTTAGATCACCTGTTAACACAACTGGGTTTTAGAATATGAATTCAAAGTGACTGCTATATATTCACGTACCACAAATGTATGCTGAGTTATATTTGTCATCCCTCAATTGCAGTGTCTTGAAGACATTTTATAATTGTTTATCCTACAGTTATGGTTTACTTCTTGAGAAGTCTTATACTCAAATCTGAAGCACCCAGATAATGAAGTCCCAAAAAGGAAAACAATGTGTGTGTACACAGAATTCTTAATTTCTGATACCAGTACTTGAAATTTATAGGACCTCTTACAGATAAAATTCAGTGCCTAGATGCCTGGTGTCTAGATACTGAAAGAGAAAAATAAATCTGACAATGTACATATTTTGTCCTTTACATATTTCTCCTGATTCGTACCCACAAGTACCACCCACCACCACTGAGATTAAGCTGGTGGACCTAATTCACCACACCACCTTTTTTGAGAAGAGGTTAATACAGCAGGTCAGTGATAACACGAGAAGTACAACAAACCTGCTAGACCACCCCATAAGCAACTCAGGACCAGCACTCCCCTCCCAGGGATGCTCAGGGATTGATCTTTGGGGACCCATGGACAGGCCCACAAGCCAGACCTAGAACCCCAAAGTCTGTACCGACAGGCCAAATGAGAAGGAATCAGCAAAAGAACTCCAGAAACATGAAAAATCAGAGCAAAAGGACACCACCAAAAGAAAACAATATATCATTACCAATGGATACCATCCAAAACAAAAAGACTGAAATGACAGATGAAGAATTTCGAATATGGATTGTAAGGAAGTTCAATGAAATATAAAGAGAAAATAGAAACCCAACACAAAGAAACCACAAAAGCAATGTAGGAAATGAATAAAAAATTTACTAAGGAAATTGAATTATTAAAAAAAAAATCAAACAGAGATTCTGGAAATGAAAAATTAATACCAAATAGGTCTGGGACCACTGATCTATACTACCCAAAGTGATTTCCAGATTCAATGCAATCACCATTAAAATATCAACATCATCTTTTGCAGATCTAGAAAAAAATAATTCTACACTTCGTATGGAAGCAGAAAAGACCCTGAATAGCCAAAGCAACCTTAAGCAAAAGGAACAAATCAGGAGGCATCTCCTTGCCAAAGTTCAAGCTATACTACATGGCTATAGTAATCAAAACAGCATGGTACTGGCACAACAACAGAGATATAGACCAATAGATCAGAATAGAGAGCCCAGATATAAAACCATCCACATATTGTCATCTGATCTTGGACAAAGCAGACAAAAACACACACTGGGGAAAAGATTTCCTATTCAGTAAATGGTGCTGGGAAAATTGGATAGCCACATGTAGAAGACTGAAACAGGATCTGCACCCCTCACCACTCACAAATCTAAGGCATGAAACTCTAAGAATTCTGGAAGAAGAGATTAGAAAAACTCTTACAGACAATGGCCCAAGCAAAGAATTTATAAGAAGGCCCCAAAGGCAATCATGGCAGCAACAAAAATAAATATATGAGACCTGATTAAATTAAAAGACTTCTGCATAGGCAAGGAAACAATCAATGGAGTGAACAAACTACCTACAGAATGGGAGAAAATATTTGCATGCTGTATATCCAATAAAAGGCTAATAACAAGAATCTACAAAGAACTCAAGGAATTCTGCAAGAAAACATCAAACAACTCCATGAAAAAGTGGGCAAAAGAAAGGAACAAAAGCTTTTCAAAAGAAGATAGACTAATGGCCAATAAACATATAAAAAAAAATGCTCAGCATCTCTAATCACCAGGGAAATGCAAATCAAAACCACAATGAGATATCACCCTACTACAGTGAGAATGGCTTTTATTCAAAAGTCCCAAAGAAACAGATGCTGGCATGGATGCAGAGAGAAAAGAACACTTATACACTGTTGGTGGACTACAAATTAGTACACCCTCTATGGAAAGCAGCATGGAGATACTTCAAAGAACTAAAAGTAGACCTACCATTTGATTCAGCAATCCCACTATTGGTATTTACCCAAAGGAAAAAAAGACCCTTTATTAAAAAGACACTTGCACTGTAATGTTTATAGCAGCACAATTCACAATCCTAAAGATGTGGAAACAGCCCAAGTGCCCAATCAGTACATGAGTGGATTGATAAAATGTGGTATATGTATACCAATGGAGTACTATTTGGCCATAAAAAAAAAATGGTGAACTAATATCTGTTGTAACAACCTGGATGAAACTGGAGACTATCATTCTAAGTGAAGTATCGCAAGAATGGAAAAGCAAATACCACATGTACTTGCTACTAAATTGGAAGTAATTGATCAACATTCAAGTGTACATATGGTGGTAAAATTCAACAGAATTCAAGCAGGTGGTTTGGGAGAGGGGATGGGTAAATTCACTCCTATTGGGTACAATGCACACTATCTGAGTGATGGACACACTTATAATTTTGATTCAAACTGTAGAAAAGCAATTCATGTAACTAAAACATTTATATTGCCATCATATTCTGAAATTAAAAAAAGAAAAAAGTGAAGAGATACTAACAGATACTAAAGATAGGGTAATGATTTTACTTAGAGAAAAACACAGCAAGGTTACCCAAGTAACAATTTCAGATTCTTGCATAAAATATGTTGACATTTTAATGCTTTAAAACACCTTAGATTATCTTTACCTGTCAGACTGCTCTATAAAAATTTTAGCACATTTCCAAACATCTGACTAGCTTTAAGACCAACAAAACTCATAGATATTTACTCTTAAAATTTTAGAACAGTGATCTCAGCAAAGACTTTAAGAATAGATTTTAAAATTTCTTTAATTATTTTACCTGTTATAGCATATAACAAAGTCCTGAGAAGTCTTATGAACATATTCATCAACTATGGATTTATATAAACGTACCTCTTCTGCTGCTGCCTCTGAAAGCAGACCTTCCTTCTGGGCACAGGTTACATGGAAATAGGCTCTGCACATCCCTGCATCACAGCTAATGCAAACCCCAGTTCTGGCAAAGCGAGGGTCTTCACAAAAGCTACATTCCTACAATCAAATAACAGAAAAATTCTCAGAGCAAAATATTTCCAAAACAAAGACTACATTTCCATAAAAAGCATCCACTAAATATTTAAAATGCTAAAGAAATACAAACAGTGAACCAACTGTGTACCAATACAAACAATAATTGCAAGCAAGACAAGAGTTTATATGAAAAAGGTAATTCTCTATATGGTTCCAATAAACCAAAATTTCATTTAATTATAATGATTATAACAAATAACAATACAATCATAATTAATATTATTTGAGGAATTAGTATGTGCTGGTACTATTCTAAGCACTTTACACATAGATATGGTCCCAATCTATAGTGATTTGACTTAAAATTTTTCAACTTTACAATGGTGTAAAAACAAAATGCATTCAGTAGAAACCATACTTCAAGTATCCATACAACCATTGTTTTTCACTTTGAGTACAGTACACAAAGAATTACATGAGACAGTCAACACTTTATTATAAAACAGGCTTTGTGTTACATGATTTTGTCCAACGTAACGTAAGTGTTCTGAGCACATTTACGGTAGGCTAGGCTAAGCTAAGCTATGATGTTCTTCAGTAGGTTAGGTAAATTAAATAAATTTCAACTCATGAAATTATCAACTTATGATGGATTTATCGGGACTAACCTCATCATAAATTGAGGACCATCTGTCTAAATATATGCAATCAATTAACATTCACAACTACTATGTAGAAGAAGTACTATAATTATTCCCATTTTATAGATGAGAAGATTGACGTGAAGATGAGTTAAGAAATTTGCTTTAAAAAAAACAAAAAAAGAAAATGGAAGTCAGGCCTAAACCAGGACAATCTTCTTTTAAAGCCCACCATTAAGCTATACTAACTCTTAAATAATATCATATTGCCTAGAAAATGAAAGGAAATAAGTAAGAGACCAGAGAAAATCCAATAAAAAATCTAGGCATTGCAACCTAGAAATCATGCATTTTTAAAAGTACCTTTAAGAGAACTAAATGTAATTTTAGATAAAAAAAAAAAAGGAACTGGTGAAATTGGTAGTGACATACAGTACAGCCAATTATTTACATTCTTTCTGTATAAAAAGGGAAAAATTGTAAAATCAGAAGTATGAACTGTTGAAAACACACAAAATCCCGTCATCATATATTTTTATCCCTTTAATTATATTAACAAAAGTGGAGAGAAAAAAAAACTGGTCTCAAAATATAAACTGTTTTGATAATAGAAATCTTCACAAAAGAAAAACTTGTTAAACTGTGAAACACTGCCAGTGGATAACTGAAGAATTATTTAGTTTATTCTAAGTAAATGATATACAAAAGAAACAAGTAGAGAGGAAAATAAAAAAGTTTTAATAGATATTAAACTACTATTTTAATGTTGCAATAGTTAGTGACTACCTAGTGAGCAGGCAGCATCAGACAGGACATCAGAAATGAATAAAACTAGTAAGAACAAGACTCTGAGTACAGATGTGAAAACACTCCCAAATCCTGACATTCTACTGCCTAGCTAATAATCTTTTTCCAATAACAGTAGAACATGTATGCTATAAAGTACTGGCAAACAGCAATATAAACATGAGACGGAGAAAGAAAGAGAGAAAAAATATGACTATGAGACAGAGAGGATGAGGGGGGGTGGAGAGAGAGGGAGAAATTAAACTATTTAAAGGATGTCAACACCATAGAGAGACAAATTTTGGGATAATTCCCCAAGTGGGAAATTTCAAGTAATCTGATGACATTGGGCAAGGGATTTCAGAGAGTATACAAGGAAAAATTTCCTAACAACAGAGTTTTATGAGACAATAAAACAATATATCAAAGAAAATAACATCTTTTTCAATTGCCTGAATCACTGAAAATGCTAGTGAACTAGGCAACGGAGAACACAGGGAAGAAGGCAATTCAGAAAATGGGTACACAATGTGGTCTAGAAGACTGTCCCAGTTTTAATCAACATTATATTTGACTTCACAGATGAGTTACACTGAGAATACATAATTTTCAACTACTTTTGCCAATCATATTTTGTTAAAGCAAAATAAGCATGAGGCCATTAGCCTGGAGTTGTTTTTATATCCAGAAACATTATACAAGCAAACTGAAATTGAACTTAGAAAAACTTTGTAATTAAAGAAAAAAAAACCTTCAGCCAACCGCAACTAGCCATTAGATATGCAACTAGATACATTCACCCACAGCTGTAGCCAATTAAGTAAATTCCTTACTTTGGTTTCACATTCAGCCTATAAAAGCCCAGTGCTTACGCTGCTAAACCAGAGCTCTGTAAACCTTTTCGAGTTTTGGGTGCTGCCTGATTAATCTCTTAATGTTGAAATACACTCTGTTAAATTTACTAGCAAACCTTGGAGATATTTCAGGTTTAGTTCCAAACCACTGCAATAAAGAAAATATCCTAATAAAGGAAGTCACATGAATTTTTGGGTTTCCAAGTGCATATAAAAGTTAGGTTTAAACTACACTATACTCTATTAAGTGTGCAACAGCATTATGTCTAAAAAAACAATCTACGTATCCTAAATAAAAAAATACTTTATTCCTAAAAAATCCTAATGATCACCTGAGCCTTCAGCAACTCATATTTGCTGCTAGACGGTCTAGCCTTGATGTTGATGGCTGCTGTCTGATCATGGTGGTGACTGCTGAAGCTTGGGATGGCCAAGGCAATTTCTTAAAATAAGACAACAACGAAGTTTGCCACATTGATTGTTTCTTCCTTTCACAAAAGATTTCTCTGTAGTATATGACACTGACAGCATTTTACCCACAGAACTTCCTTCAAAATAGAGTCAATCCTCTTAAACCCTGTTGTTGCTTTACCAACTAAGTTTATATAATATTCTAAATACTTTGTTGTCATTTCATTCAACAATGTTCACAGTATCTTCACCAGGAGTAGATTCCATCTCAAGAAACCACTTTCTCTGCTCAACCATAAGCAACAACCCATCCTTTCAAGTTTTACCATGAGATTGCAGCCATTCAGTCACATCTTCAGGCTCCACTTCCAATAACAGCTCTCTTGCTACGCTACCATATCTGCAGTGACTTCCTCCACTCAAGTCTTAAATCCCACAAAGTCACCCATGAGGGCTAGAATCAAATTCTTCCAAACTCCTGTCAATGCTAACATTTTGACCTCCTCCCACGAATCAAGAATATTTCTACTGGCATTTAATATGGTAAATCCTTTCTAGAAAGTCTTCAATTCTCTTTTCCCAGATCCATCTAGAAGAATCACTATCTATGGCAGCTGTAGCCTCACGAAATGCATGTTTTAAATACTAAGACTTGAAAGTCAAAATTATTCCTTGATCCATGGGCAGCATAATGGATGTTGTGTTAGCAGGCATGAAAACAACATAAATTTCCTTGTACAACATTAATTTCCTTGTTCTTCTCCATCAGAGGTCTTGGGTGACCACATGCACTGTAAATGAGCAGTAATATTTTGAAAGGAATCTTTTGTTCTGAGCAGTACGTCTCAAGAGTGGGCTTAAAATATCCAGCAAAACATGCTGAAACAGACCTGCTGCCATCCAAGCTTTGTTGTTTCATTTATAGAGCACAGGCAGAGTACATTTAGCATAATTCTTAAAGGTCCTAATATTTTCAAAATGGCAAATGAGCACCAGATTCAACTTAAGGTCACTAGTCGCATTCGCCCTTAAGAGTCAGCCTCTCCTCTGAAAGTCCTAGATAGCATCTTCTTCCAATATACTATAAAGCTCTTTCACCTACGTTGAAAATCTGTTGAGTATCTTTTATCTTAGCTAGATATTTTGGATAACTTGCCGCCCCTTATACATCAATACTGTACATCACCTTGCACTTTTATGTTATAGAGATGGCTTCTTTCTTTAAACCTCATGAACCAACCAACGTCAGCTTGAAACTTTTCTTCCACAGCTTACTCACTTCTCTTAGACTACACAGAATTAAACAGAGTTAGAGTCTTGCTCTACATAAAGCTTTGGCTTAAGGGAATGTTGTGGCTGGTTTGATTTTCTATCTAGACCACTAAAATCTTCTCCATATCAATAATAAAGCTGTTTCTCTTTCTTATCACTCATGTGTTCAATGGAGTAGCACTTCTTATTTCCTTCAAGAACTTTCCTTTGCATTCACAATTGGCTGTTTGGCACCAAAGCCCTAGCTTTCAGCCTGTCTCATCTTCACACATGCCTTCCTCACAAAGTTTAATCATTCCTAGCTTTTGATTTAATGTAGGATGTGTAATTCTTCTTTTCACTGGAACACTTAGAGACCATTGTAGGATTACTAACTGGCCTCATTTTAATATTGTTGTGTCTCAAGGAATAGGGAGGCCCAAGGAGAGGGAGGAGAGATGGGAACAGTCAGTTCGTGGAGCAGTCAAAACATATACAACATTTATCAATTAAGTTTGAAGTCCTCTATGGGCATGCTTCATGGTGTCCCAAAACAAGAGATCCCTATGCTGGCACTGGGTAAAATTAATTAAAAAGAAAAAAAAAAAAAGATCCCTGGCTCACAGATCACCATAGCAGACATAATAATGTTGAAAAGATTTGAAATATTGCAAGGATTACCCAAATGTGACAAAGACACAAATTAAGCACATGCAGTTAGAAAAATGGTGCCTACAGACTTGCCTGACACAGGGTTGCCATAAATCTTCAATTTGTACAAAATGCAATATCTGCAAAGCTCAATAAAGTGAAGCTCATTAAAACAAGGTATGCCTGTAGTTTTTAACAGTTTTAGTGTCAGCCTGGGATCTGAAGGAGACCTCTAGTGTTCCCCAGGAACAACGAGTGACTAAGTGAAGGTACCCATGGGAGCCAATTGTACTTGCTGTTCTCTTATTAGTAACTTGAGGTTGTGGGTGAGTTCTTCTCAGATTGAAGCTCTGCAAACTTGCATTTTTGAGCTCTTGGATTTTGTGCATTTCTTTAACCAGACTGGGATCAGAATTGAACTGGCTCCAATAAGTAACTGTACTGGATCCAGTTAAAGGCCTCAGAGACCTTCTAAAATGGGTTCCCCTGAATCTAATGAGTCTGGGATTTCATGTTCTAGGACACAAGTTAATTTTATGTATAAATATTATAGGCCCCGAATCTGTGTATTTTTGAAAAAATGGGTTAACCTTACTAAGGACAACTTGTAATTATAGTGGCCACAATAGGGAAGTTTTAATCTTGACAAAATTGTTCACTTGTGAAGTGCATCAGAAAAGGACAGACTCAAAATGCTTCCAAAACAATGAGATGTTTTTGACTGGTACACACAGACATCTAGATTAAACAAATCAAAAATTTCCTCTCTAAAAGATTTTCTATAAAAGGCAAATGAAAAATCACAAAAGACTTTTTAAATAAATACCAATTAGTTCGAGCATAGCAGTAAGACAAAAAATCCATGTATTTAATTTTTTAGGTTTCTTGCCTTCATGATGACTGCCTAACTTATACATACCATATAAATGTTAACAGGGAAATAACTTGCTGATAGCTAACCCTGTTAATTGCTATAAGAAATAAGCTTAAAAACAGCTTCCCAAATCGTTTTAGTAACTTACCCCTTGGAGTTTTGCTAGGTTTAATTAAATGATGACTATTCATTGAATACCTAGATCATTTCCAAATAAGATAAAATACTGAAACATTAATTGCTGAACATAAGTATATCCATATTTGGCTTATTATTACAAAGAAACTAAAGATATTTGCGTCTGTTAGTAAACATGTCCTATGCCAGCAGTCCTCAACCTTTTTGGCACCAGGGATGAGTTTCATGGAAGTCAATTTTTCCACAGACTGGGGGTTGGGGGGTAGGGTGTCATGGTGGAAGTGTGCCGAGTTCAGGTGGTGATGTGCAGACTGGTTCCTAATAGGCCATGGACTGGTACCAGGCAGTGGCCCAGATGTTGGTGACCACAGTGAAAAATTATATTATGAGGAAGCACATGCTTCTAGAAATTATGAAATGGTGTTAAGCTATAGAATGCTGGTATGTGACAAACAATTCACAATTGATTACTTTCTAAGTTTCATTAGAAATTAAAAGTTTTCAAAAGTTAAGAATTCTACCTAATATATGATCATTAAAATTAGAAATAGTAAGAGAAACAACTCTGTATGGGAAAAAAAGTAAGACATGTTTTCGGAAAGAAAATCTATGAGGTATGAGAATTGTGGTTTTGTAATGGATGTGTTATATTAAGGAAATTAACTTTTGTCCTAGAGTGAAATGATTGGTTGCTCACAATGAGAAAAGGGGAAAACCGTAAAACAAAAACCAAATGGATATAAGAAAGTCATAGAGGCTTTGTGGAAAAGGAATCTTGCAAAAGAATTTTATGTGTGATCAAGCTAAGATTCAAAGGGACTTTTAGTTTTTTAACTCAAGCATTAATATTAAAAATATGCAAATGCACTAGAAAATGGTCTATTAAAACAACAAGGTTTTCTTACAGAACTGGCCCGCTCTTAATAAGAAATTGTAAAAGGTTTTCCGTACTTTCTCCTTTTAAGTAATCCAACAAGGAAACAAAGACTTTGTTTCTTACCAAAATAATTTCCTATTTATCATGCTGTCTTTTAACAGGTCTTTGATTACTTAAGAAAACTGAATTCTCTCTATTAAAAGAGCTAAGGTTTTTCCTACAACTATATAACTTTCTGTATTTGCCTATAAAATCTTTTGTCACTTTTGATAACTAAATATTGTTTCACAGTGACATGTGATTCTATTTAATCAGGTGTTTTAAACCTTTTGACATTTTTTACAACTTCCCAAAATCAAATTCAAAATTAAGTTATTTTGACCTTGAACCAACTTTGGGATGTCCCAGAGGACCCCTGGGATATCCCCCAAAATGTGTTCTCTCTCCTTATAAAGAGAGAGACATAAAACTCATTTGGCTGATTAGACATGTTAAATTTGCATGGGAAGTACTGTCAAGTAAGAAATGATGTTTAACCTTCTTTGAGTTTTTTTAATTGCTTCTGGATTTATACTTACTGCAAAATGTGTGCCCACTGAAAAGTACTTAAGCTATTCTCTTCTAAGATCTGTGCTTAGGAATTCGGATACTATCATAAAAGAAAGAAGGAAAGAAGTTAACTTCTACTTGCAGTAACAGTGGACTAGATAATTTTTACTAATGTTTCCAACTAGACGATCCAGACAAATTATTATTATTTTTTTAACTATACATTAAAGGCATCAGAGAGGTAACATGACAATGCAGAATTATCTAAGGACCAGGAAAGTAAGTTCAGTATTTGGGCCTGCTTTTCCCCTTGGGGCTAGTTAGTTCTGGAAAGGACAACTGATAGTTCAATAGCAATTACTCAAACTAAAGCATAAGAGTATTGGGTTTGGGGCTGGGATGAACAATGAGGAAGAAGATTGGAAGGAGAGGTTAGAGCTCAAGGACAATATTCTGATTATAATATATCATCAAATTTCTGAATTTTCAGTATCAGAATTTTCCAAGATGTAACAAGCTATGAGTTCTTGCTATGTCTAAATGTTAGTGTTTCCCCAAAATTCTTATGTTGGAATCTAATATCCAACGTGATAATATTAAAAGATGGGGCCTCTGGGAAATGATTAAGTCATGAGGGCTCAAACCTAGTGAATAAGATTAATGCCCTAATAAAAGAAGTTGAAGGGAACTCCCTTGCCCCCTTTTGCCATGTGAAGGTGTAGCAATAAGGTACCATCTTTGAAACAGAAAGCAAGCCCTCGCCATTACACTGAATCTGCTGGCACCCTGATCTTGAACTCCCCAGCCTACAGAACTGTCCACAGTAAATTTCTATTGTTTATAAATTACTCAGTCTGTTTTATTATAGAAGCCTAAAAGGACTAAGACAGTTCCCTAAACCACCTTTAATATGTTACTGATGCTATTCAAGAGTCTTCCTTCCTAATTTCCCTACAGACATTAAAGAAAAGGGAATGTATCAGTGCTTAAGTAGCTCCAGTGTTCCTAGGATGTTTGTAGTAATTATATACTTAAGTTTAAGTTAATAAAGTTAACATTTTTAATCATTTATAATCCTAAAGTTCAATGAGTAACAACCAATTTGTAAACTATCAAGGCTGAGAATCATTTGCTAGGCAGTAGGTTATGCAGTAACATAGATAAAACAAGTCCTTGAAACCTAAGTAAAATACAGGGTACTTCTTATACTCTTTTTTTAAAATAATTTTGATAAATTGTTTCAAAAGTCAAAAGTAAAAAATTGGGTTTATATTTGATTCAACTAATTATAAACAAGGCTTTGGTCTATGTACTAGGCAGTGTGAAAAATGCCAGGGAAATAGCAGTTGTACCAATTACCATTTTACCCCATGAGTTATTATAAATTAGGAATATGTGGGAAAATTTATACATCATGGGATTCTGGGATAACTACTATCGATAATAAATGTTTTAATGCTACACAGCATGATTACTAATAAGGATTTCTGTAGTTAACAATGATATAAATAAAAAGCCATGTAAACTAACAAATAAAAACTTTCACTTTTACACAATCAAAAAACACTTTGTCTCACCTTCGCACCATATTTGGAATAGTTCATTTCTGTTAGTGTTACTGGTCGTAATTTGTCAATATCTCCAAAGGCTACTCCAGGAACATACAGGGCACAAACAATATGAACCCATCTATAAGAAGAGAAAATATGATTTTGCTATCAGATCCTTTCATGAAATTCCCACATGGAAAACAAAAATATAAAACACGTGCCATCTCAAAATACTACTGTAATAATTCTGTGATCACATGTTAAAATCTCACAATCTCAGACACGTAACTAAAGAATACTGAACACCTATAGAATGGTAACAGAAAAGGGACTACAATTTCTTTTCCAGTAGCTTTGCCAAAACTGAGAATTAACAACTATAATTACCTTCCACTAAAATTCACTGCACTTTGCACTTAACTGCTATTCTTAAATATTTGCATAAAACAACTATTCAAATGAAACAAAACATCATTTTCATATGCATGGAAAAGTATTCACATTCATTATTTTAAGCACGTGGAGAATTAAGGATCCTAATTTAAGAAGGGTGACGTTACTTTGCAGTAATTAGGTAAAACTGCTTTCTTGTTACTCTTTTTCAAAAGCTGATAGGTGATCTTTAAGGACATATTTTAAAACAGTTTTTGTATACAGCTTGACTTTCTTTCTTTCCAGGTTAAAACTGATTGCTGGGAGAAGGTACAGATCAAAGTTATAATAATATAAGCAAGTCATATTTTCATCCACCTCATCTGTTCACTGTACAACTTATGTGCTAAAATTTATTGTACAACTTATGTACTAAAATTTATATGTGCTAAATATAAATATTTTTTAAAGTTTGAATGAAGTAACAAAGAATGCTCCGAGTTTCAGCACAGTAAAAATGGGGGGAGTTGATTCTAATTTCATTTTTTTAAAACTGCTCTGAGACATTTTTAGTATACTAGGCATCTTTTCTGTTTGCTTACAACCAAAATGTGGGCTCACTGACTTTGAAATTTAAACATCAGATCTATATCACTTTTTAAGAAAGGCTATAAAAATGAGATGGTAGCTCTTTGTTAACCTTGTGAATATGTTAACAACAAATTTGGCTTTATCACAACTTAAGACGCTGTGAATGATACATTGAGTCTTAAAGGACTAAGACTAAGAATCATTCTATGGTGGTACTGAGAAAAATAGTTATGAATCTTCTTAAAAGTTATTTTTTATTTGGAAAAAAATCCAAGGTTTTGAGATTTTCTTGATATAACATTCTAATCCAACTTCCCAATTACATCCTGTGGAGTTCAATATAAAGATACACATCTTCAACAAGCAGCTGCTTTCTCAATTTAATTTGCCCAGTTTTTTCATGCTCCACTGATGTATCAAATGTCACTGTACTCTGTAGGAGTTTATCTTTGATAAACCCAACAGCTGGCTGCTTGCTTCATACTAACCTTCTTGAAATGTTTTAGTACAAGTCACACAAATACTACAAATTTAAACTGCCATTTCAGTGTGATTGGCACACAAGTGTATCATTTCCCCCAACCATTCATGTAAGGATACCAACTTGAGTCCTTATTAAAACACATATCAAAGTCAGTGAAAATCACGGTCAAAACAATTTTGATCCTTTTTAATACCAGCTGTAAATAGTCTTTTGCTCATTTGTTTAGCTGCACATACTTTAGAACTTTGTAATTAAGACAAATCTGAAAATTTAAAAAAAAAAATCTTCCTTGTTACTTTACCATCGATTTTGCTTGCAGCTATGATGACAGATGTTGATTGGGGAAAGGAGCAGAAAACAAGTATCACATAAAACCACCAAAAAACAAAGAGTCAGAATTGTCATTCCAGCATAAACTATCAACAGATTCTTTTAAATTATATATTTTAATAAAGCAGACTAAGTAGAAAAATACTTCCCAAAAAATACTTCTCCTTTCAGAGTGGAAACTGTATTAATCAATAAAATTAGATTTTGAAATGTCTTGTATCTGTAGTGCCTTTACAACTTATAAAACAAATTCACTTGCAGTATATTATTTTCAGTCCTTCATTCCTTCATTCGGTAATCAATTACTAAGTGTCTATTAGGCATGGAGCAACACAAAGACAGTCTGAAAGTTATAAAGATATACGTGAAGTGCTTACAGCACAGTGTCTCACTCACTGTCTTCACTCAAAAAAGGTTAGCTACAAGAAAAAAAAGTCTAAAAGCTTCTGGTGAGTGGGAGATTGTTATTTTTATTTTACATATCAAGAAATGGGTTCAGAAGGATTAAATGATTTTCAAATACAATAAAGTTAGCAAGTGACAGATCGAGACTTAAAGGAGCTAGCAAGTGATAGAACTGAGACTTAAAGAAGCACCATGATCTTTATTTTAAAAATTAAAGAATTTAGTTCAGAGCCACATTTCATTCACAATAGACAGCCAATAAAGGACATGAAGAAGAAGAGTATGTCTAATATTTCCCACAATCAGATTTATAAGAACACTTAAGACAGGATAAAATCTCACCAAAAGTTATAAAAATTTAACAAGAAGGTACTGATGATTTTCTAACATTAAATCACATTATTTTCTATGCAGAACTCCAGCTTCCATCAAGAATACAGGAAAAAAAGTCTAATTAAGCCCATGTGATATAAGTCAACCTCGAAACCTTCTCCATTCTTTCCAGATATTATTCTTTCTTTTCCCCTGCTTTCCATTTGAAGATAGTATACTAAAAGGCTTGTCAGATTTTCTTGGCTTTTTATGCCTTGAATCAAGTTAGTACCACAACCTCCAAAATATATCAAGGCCTAAAATTTCCACTATAGCCTATAGGTGAATGTGGACATCAACACAAATAAAGTGTTCAAATGGTATTATACATAAAAGAATTTTTGCCAGGCTGTACCACCAAGGGAGGTATAATATCCAAGGTAGCCAATACAAATGCAAATTTAAATGGGTAAAGAGTGTCACTTTTCTTCATTTAGAAACAACTTTACAAGTTGCTTTGTGGATTATGATAGCATGAAAAGACAGCTACTTTACAACTTTTCAATAGAACTTGTTAATTATTAACAAGTAAGAAAAAAAAATTCTCTTCCCTAAAAGTAAGCTCTGTGTTTTCCAAAGTTGTCTTACTTATCATAATTTATCACCATAAATTTCAACTCTAAGGATTGAAGAGTGACCAAAAAAATGTATGCAGCAGCTGGTACTCCATGATTACCTTAAATAAGCAGAGCAATACTGGTAATGAGGAAGCACTAGCAGCAGCAGCAGCAGCAGGAGGAACATTTACTATGTTCAAGAAACTATACTAATTGTTCTACATAAATCAACTCATTTAATCCTCCAAACAGTGCTAAGGAAACAGAGGTATAAAAACATTAAATCATTTGTCTAAATTATAGTAAAAAAAAAACACCAGAATCCAAATACAGGCAGTCCAACTTGAAAGTACACATTTTTAATACTTAACTAAACTCCCTAATTCTAGGCCAAAGTCAGTCCAAACATAAAATAATGCCCACGTCTATGATGTAGACCACAGATTCATGTCAATATATCAAAATATCTGTTATATATTTCTTTTATTTTATTTTATTTTTGGGTGGGGGATGAAGAAGGAAGATTTTCAGTCAGTTTTCCTGGACATCAATACACAGGGTTTGCCAAGATTCCACAGTAGAGTCTATTCTGTCCCAGCAATCTTGTATGGCAACATTTCTCAAGGGTCTGTCCACCAATTGAGGCAAAAATGAGAGAAAGAAAAATACTTTTTGCCTTAGTAAAGTAAAATTTATTTAATTTAAAAGCCTATCCTTTATTTTAGGACAAAATGTATCCTACCTTTTTCAATGTTAAGATGATGGTGATAATTTATATAGATTGTCTACATAATATTAAACACGTTTAATAAAAATATGAAACATTCTTATGTGGCAAAATAAAAACTTAAGGACCCCCTTCTTATATTGAGGAAGACGGGGAAGGGGAAGAGAGTAATCTATACAAAATACAAAAGGTTGAAAACTATTCTTATATTTAAGTCACCAACCCCAAATGGTAGCCTCCTGGAAAAAAACATGAAAGATGTCAACGCTATTATGATGACAACTGCTAAAACACGATAGCAAACATGAGTGTGAATGTAGTGAAAAAAACATAGGTCTTTCTACCAGTTATCAATTTACTGCCTCTCAACTCTAAATTCATACTTCGATACCTGCTCTGCAATAATGGGTACAATTTCTTTAGCAGTTCTCCTTCACACCCAGCATGACATTAAGCTCAACAGCAGAGGGAACTATAAGTGCCTCACATAAGTTCAATGGTAGAGGGCATTGCAGGAGGTAGGGGGCTTCTCAGCAGAGATGGGCAGAGAATCTCTTATGTGCTCTGCCCCAGCCACACACAGAGTCCTTCAGTGACCTCACAGCCCTGTTCAAGCTGGAGATCATTTTCCACGGCCCTCTCAACATAGACGCACATGCTCCAGGCTTCAAACCAGTGCCCTAGCTTCCCCATGCAAACTGTACCAGCTACCTACTTGTCAAGAACTGCAGACCAACTCTGGCCCAAGCAAACCAGCATACTTCTCTGCTATCCAGTAGGCTATAGCTACAATTTCGCCGATAAAGTCTGAAGCCCAACCAAAGGGAAGAGGTCATCCTTCCAATTTTGTCTTTCTTGGATAATCTCCTTCAGCCCCAGAGTATCCTTTAGAGTTCTTTTATATTTTATGGTTACTCTTTGATCATAGCTTAATAATTCTGTATACTACACTTCCCCCTTTTAAATCATTGTATAGGTTCTATCTCCTAATATACTCTTAAAGTCTGACAAGACAGATCTGGGTTCGAATTTAACTATTCACCAGTTTGTGGCCTTGAACTAATAAATTATTTAAATGATCTGAGCCCTGGGTACTACACCTATAAAAAATGTTACCACCTGCCTCATCATAGGGTCATTATTAAGATTAAATGAGATCATGGGTATAAAGGCAAATGCAGATACTCAATACATGGTCTTTCCTCCCTCTCCTTTCCCCATCTCTAGCCTACTGGCCATTTATTCTATGCTAAGATGATAAAAGCAATCAAATGAAAGTGTATAATTCAGAAAATCATAAATAGAAAAATAAGGTAGTCAAAAGCAGACACATTATAAAGTAGGCCTATGAACCCAACATAATTAAGATATCAACCTTCCAGCATCTGTCTCCTTGAAAATTCCATCCTGATTAGGACACAGCTCACAGCTAGGAGAAACACCACATTTACAGGCATCACAAAACCAAGGTTCAGTGGAGTTTTCAGAAGCCGAACTCATAATAGAGTCACTCTCTCCATCAACTCCATAACAACCTAAAAAAAAAGAAACAGTATAATTAAATAGGATTTATTTTTTTTGAACTCACATTTATAATTTCACAAGAAAAAAAGTAAAAGGGGAAGCGAAGAGAGAAAAAAATCTGAAAAACCAATTGTTTATAAGAATATTAAAGCACAGAAATAAAATCATATTATAAAAATACTTTTTCACCTAACATAATACACATGACGAAATAAATGACATTTTAAAGTAGTTTAGTTGTACTGGAAAAGCATTAAAGGTGGGAAGGAAAACAGTTAATAATTTTTAAATTTTTTTAAAATATAAAAATACGAACTGTCATTAAAAAGAAATCAGATTAACAAACTATTGGATAGTAAATATTTCTTTACCTCCCTTTGTACCAAGTACTAGA
The DNA here is from genome assembly GCA_963575035.1 of Avahi laniger. Taxonomy (NCBI): domain Eukaryota; kingdom Metazoa; phylum Chordata; class Mammalia; order Primates; family Indriidae; genus Avahi; species Avahi laniger. The sequence goes on along the minus strand of CAUYSK010032772.1, from coordinate 73,287 downwards.
ATATATCTACAGAATACAGATATATTCTATCTAGAATATATCTATCGAATATATATATTCTATCTAGAATATATCTATCTAGAATATATATATATATATAGAAGACCAATCTCATGAAAAACAAACATACAAACAAAAAAGCTTTTGATCTAGTTTTGGAGGTGGCAGATTATAATAAAAATTCATATACCCATAAATGCAAAGTAATTATTATTAAAAGATAGTAATATAAAAACATACATGTACCCATAAATTAAAGCTATAAAACAATTTGAAAAGTTCAAGCTAGAGTTAGACAAGTTAAGTTCCAGTCACAACTGAGCCAATCTCTAACTACATGAAGCATTTAATCTCTCTAAAAATTTAAAATTCTTCTGTCTCTGTGAAAATTGATCCATAACTGAAATGAATGAAAACAACAGATCATTCTCTTTTGTCCTCTTCTCATTCACTAAACTCGATATTCTGAGAGGATTTAGATGAATTACCTAGGCAGATAATGTGATAAAAATCTTTAAACATCTTTATGACCATACCTAACAAACAAGATAATTCAGCATAGTTCTTTACATTTTAGAGTAGGACATGATATATTTCAACTACTTTCCAATTTTGAAAAGCAAAAAGTTTCCTTATTAACTCAAATATATATGTCTGGAGTTACAAATTATAGTTAACCCTTGAACAACATGGGTTTGAACTGTGTGCGTCCACTTATATGCAGATTTTTTTCAACCAAACAGGAGTAGAAAATACAATATTCACAGAAGGAAACTCGCATACATGAAGGGCCAACTTTTCACATACTTGGTTTCCACAGAATGAACTCTGGGAATTGAGCATGCACAATTTTGGTACACACAGGGGTCCTGGAACCATTCCCTAGCATACACTAAGGGACAACTATACATTTAAATTTATTAGGGCTTCCAAATCTGCCTAAAATTTTTATAAAGTCAAAATATTTTCCTTGATTTTGAGGTTATAAAGAGTAGATCAGACATCAAAGACGTAAGCCAAACAGAAATTCAGACAGGACTTCAGTGACATTTTGGTAAGATCAGGTTCTCATCATTAAAAATCCTAAAACTCAATTTTGTCTATGAACTCAGCATTTATGAAGCTCTCAGTGCCCAACAAACCAACCAAACTCACTAGAGTAAGTAATGTCACATTCATTATCATGAATAATTCTTTCTCAGCATCAACACACATAGAAGACTGTATTATACCAACAAAGCACTGATAAACACAGAATCCAATAAAGGGGAATTGAAAAGTTCTGAGAGATAATTTCATCTGCAGTATAAAAAACCATGCTGAACAACTGATGGCTTACAATAAAGAGCACTTCTCTAGGGACAACAGTCACAACTCCTAAATAGCTTTCTTTTTCTCAAATAGTTTCCCACATACTGACTTCATATTACCCAATTTTCACTCTTCTAAAAAAGAAGACAATGCCATTATGTTAACATATTCTTCAGAGAAACAATTTAATGCCTATATAGTAGTGAAATAGACTGTAATTTAATTCTAGTCCTGATATATACATCTTTAGGTTTGGGCATTTCTCTAATCTCCTAAGACAGATTTCTTACATCTCAAGATAGGTCACTTTTAAAGATAACCAAATAACAACCATCCCAGGATACTTTTGACCAAATTTATTCTAAAAGGATAGTCCTGGTGGCAAATTCTAAGGGGCACCCAAAGTAACCCCTGATAAACGATGACACCAAAAAAGCCACTATGAGAAACATGTATCAGTGATAATCATCTTTCAAAAATCTTCACCACATAGGTAAGTTGATATGCATCCAAAGTAAGATCATGTGATTATTTGAATTGGTTATACACGAAACAAACAATAGGAGCCTAAGTTGGAGAATGACCTCTCACAACCACCAAAGATATTCAAATTAGAATAAATAACCACAGTATATAAATAAATAAATAAATAAATACCGAGTCAACCAATTCACCCACAAGAAAGAAAAGAACCTATAAAACTAGTAAATAATTTTAAATTACCAATATTAATTCACCAGATGTCATTATAGGTCAATATTACATGTAATTATCTTGTTCATTATTAAAACAGCCTAATAATGGGCAGAAAACTAAAAACTTGGTTTGTAACTATGACTAACATAAGCTGCCTCAAGCAGCTTATGTTATATTTTTATGTTATTTTTTTTTTTTTTTTATTGAGACAGGGTCTTGCTCTGTTGTGCAAGCTAAAGTGCAGTGGTATTATCATAGCTCATTGTAACCTCAAACTCCTGGGCTCAAGCAATCCTGCCTCAGCCTTCCAATTAGCTGGGACTACAGGAGCAGACATTTGGCTATTTTTTTTATGTTTTGTTTTTTTGTTTGTTTTTTAGAGACAAAGTCTTAGTATGTATGCTCTATATGGCTCAAGCTGGTCTCCAACTCCTGCTCTCAAGCAATCCTTCCACCTTGGCCTTTCAAAGTGCTAGGATTACAGGCACAAGCCACCTTCACCAGCCCAAATCCTTATGCTATGCAAAGGTTTTATAATAATGAACTTTAATACAATCTAAAAGTCATATAAAACAATGCCAAAAAAAAAAAGATTTTAAAGAAACTAGATTACAGCACACAAGTAAAGGAATCAAAACTCATTAATTTCTTTACTGTCATTAAATTGCAGTTAGCAATTATCATCTTTACCACTTTTGTTTAGATATACATTTTTTTAAATGCAAAATCATAAAATTAAAAGGATATAAAATTTTCTTCTTGGGATCGGTTATTATTGCTTCCAATAAAAGTTTTCTATAACAGTAAGAGTAAGCAAAATGTTATAATCAAAGAAAAATCATAAAACAGTAAGTCAATCTATTTTCTCAATGGGCTATGCAATATCATGGGAAGGAGTGAATATCTATTTTCTTTACAATATAATGTACCTTTAAAATAAATTCTTTCAAACTAAATAAAATCTGTATTCACACAAAGTAGGCATTTAAGAAGATAATAAAACCTTTAATGGACTATCCAACTTGTTAACTTCATTCAGCAAAATCAAGGTAAATCACAGAAGTTTACTTTTTAGAATAAAGTGAAATTTCAATTCTATTTTTAAAGACTATATCACACACACAGCAAACGTGCACATCCGTAGAGTTTTAAACCTCCTTCAGACAACCATAGGAATGATTTTTGAGCTCAGCTTCTAGGAAATTCCTCCTTTGTAATATAGAAAATAGGTACTGGGCAAACTCAAAGAACCACCAGCAAGGGGATATTTCTTCTTCAGCTTCACTGAGCCTGAAAAATAATGCATATAGAGTTCTTTACTTGGTATTTTCACCTCCCACTTTTTCCCTATTTCTTTGCCATACCTGTTGGGTTTACTGAGTTCTAACAATCAAAGTTCTACAACTTTAATCCACTCTAATTCACTTTAATTAATGACTAAATACATTTTGAAATCTCTCTTTCTTCCATACAAAACATGAGTATGGAAAAAAATTTGTATGAGTAAACATGTAAAATAAAAAAATTTAGAAACATGTAAAACTCATTTCATGTATTATGTTTTTAAATGTACAACATAGAAAACACATTTCTATAGCTATTTAATAAAGATCAACCTTTGACTAACATATACAATCTACACAAATAATATTTAAGGAAAAAATAATATAAAATGTGTTTACCATTGTTTTGAATTATACAAAGCTATGGTATAATCCAAATGAGTGGATATTTTCCCCATTCAGCTTTTCAGTCTTCTACCTTCTAGCTGTGTAACTTTGGACAAACCAAATCTCTAAGGCTTAGTTACCTCATCTGCAATACATGTTTAATAGTATCTATCCTAATTATATCTCCCTATATAAAGAAGAAAAACAGAAACACAAAAATTGCTATTTAAAAATACTTTTTCTGTATTTAACGTCCTATCATTAGACCTTCAATTACAAAACTCAACAAGAAAAAAGTTGTTTTTTTTTTTGTTTTTGAGACAGGGTCTTGCTCTGTCACCCAGGCTGGAGTGCAACGGTGTGATCATAGCTCATTGTAGTCTCAAATTTCTGGACTCAAGCGATCCTCCTGCCTCAGCTTCCCAAGAACCTAGGACTACAGGCCCACACCACCATGCTTGGCTAATGTTTTTATTTATTTTTCATAGAGACAGGGTCTTGCTATGTTACCCAGGCTGGTCTCCAACTCATGGCCTCATGCAATTCTCCCACCTCAGCTTTCCAGATTGCTAGGATTATAGGTGTGAGCCACCACACCTGGCCTAAAAAAGATTTTAAAATGAGTAATACCATTTATGAAAAAAGAAGTACCTATAACATGCATAATACTTGTCACAAGTATGTCCTAAAGTATAAAAGAATCAAAGTACTTACAAAGTCTAAATGGTATAACTTGAACGTACTCTACTACCTACTAAACACTGATGAGGTATCTTTTTGCATACACTAAAAAATAAAAAGGTCTAGGGCTAAGCTAACAACAGATTGAAAAATAAACAAATAATGGGGGAAAACATCTCTTAGTAGACATTATTTTGTTTAATGCATAGCAACTAAACCTGAGGGCAAATGCTAGTAAGTGCACTGCCTAATATTCACTCATGTACTGTGACATATACCTGATGTTTTTCTTCAGACACGCTGCTATCAGTATATCAGGCTGTGACAGCACAGTCAGGAGTATCCTACTATTACAAGTCAGTTACAAGATCTTGCCACAGAGGTGTTTATACTAAGTGACAGATTGCAGCCCTCAGATTTCAAAAGAAAAGCAGAAGCTCCCCTGCTAAGATCAGGTATAAGGCAGGATGTCTTCTCTATGTCTTTTCAATATAGGTAACGTGGTAAGACAAGAAAGGGAAATAAAACATAGACAGATTGGGACGGAAGATCTTTGTTTTCAGATGACACGATTGTCTATGTAGAAAATCTGAAAAAACTGGCAAAAAAATCCTGGAACTAATAAGTGATTATAACAAGACTGCGGGATACAGGTTAATACACAAAAACCAATCAATTTCTTATATACCAGCAATGAACAAGTGGAATTTAAAATTAAAAACACAATACCATCTACATTAGCACCCCGCAAAACACAAACACCTTAGATATAAATCCAACAAAATATTATCAAGATCTTTATGATGAAAACTGATGAAAGAAATCAAAGAAGAAGTAAATAAATAGAAAGATGTGTGTTTATGAATAGAAAAACTCAATATTGCCAAGACGTCAGTTCTTCCCAGTTTGATCTATAGATTTAATGCAATCACAATCAAAATCCCAGCAAGATAGTTTGTAGATATTGATAAACTGATTCTAAAGTTTACATGGAGAAGCAAAAGACCCAGAAGAGCCAATCCAACATCAAAGGGCAAGAACAAAGTCAAAGGAGTGACACTTCCAACTTCCAACTTACTATTAGGTCATTAAATAGGAAATGTCTCATTTCAAATCAAAAGTTTAGTTTATTATATCTCAAACAAGAAGCAGTACAATTAATCAAAGTATGTGCCTAAACTATTGACACAGTTTTGCCATCTTAGCAGTAGCCTGTTTATGCCAGCAGCAAAGAAGACTGAAAAGCAAGTGGTGATGAAATTGCCAGAGGCATTTTTCTACAGCTTATTGAGAATTGCATATTTTTTCTTGCAAATAGTGATCCAAATCCTGGAAGAAGTGGTAGTCAGTTGGTGCAAGGTTTGGTGAATGCGGTAGATGATAAAGAGCTTCCAAGTCCAGCTTCTGGAGTATGAGCAGCGTTGTTTGTGCAACATGTGGTCGACTGTTGGCTTGCAAGAGGATTAGCCTATCTCTATTGACCGATCTCAGCTGCTTAATCACAAGCATCCTCATCATTTCATCCAATTGGTTGCAGTAGACATCTGCTGTAATCAATTGACCAGGTTTCATGAACTGTAGTGGATAATACCAGTAACAGACCACCAAATAGACACTATTAGCTTTTTTTGATGAATATTCGGTTTTGGACTGTGTTTTGGCAATTCATCTTTACCCAACCATTGCGCCGAATACTTGTGATCATCAAAAAGAATCCATTTTTCATCACAAGTAACAGTACGGTTAGAAATTGTTCGTCTTTATGTTGTAACAGCAAAGGCAAGCTTCAAGACGGTTTCTCTCCTGACACTCATTTAATTCATGCAGTACACATCTATCCAGCTTCTTTACCTTGCCCATTTGTTTCAAATGGTCCAATATTGTTGGAATAATGATGTCAAACCCTGCTGCTAATTCATGCATAGGTTGAGATGGATTCCCTTCCACTACAGCTTTCAGTTTATCATTATCCACCTTGGTCTCAGGTCATCCACATGGCTCACTTTCAAGATTAAAATTACCAGAATAAAACTTCTCAAATCATTGATGTACTGTATGTTCATTAGCCACATCCTTCCCAAACACTACATTGATATTTCGAACTGTCTGCGCTACACTGGTTCCATGACAGAACTCGTATTCGAAAATAACACAAGTTTTTGACTTATCCATGGTTTCACAAAATTTGCACTAAAAAAAAATGTGAAAGATAATCACAAGCCAAAGTGTGTATTTGAAAGACTGAGGATGTACCTTCACAATAAAAATCAAACAAGAAGTATCAAAGCAAAATGTCAGAGAAATCAACTGCCCAATTTAGTACTAAGGAAATAGGACATTTCATACTTAATAACCTAAATGTAAAGCTACAGTAATCAAGACAGTGTGGTATAGATTAAAGAACAAATAGGTCAGTTGATGGAACGGAACTGAACCCAGAAATAGACCCACATAAATACGGCCAATTGATCTTTGACAAAGGAGCAATACAATGGAGCAAAGACAGTTTTTTTGAACAAATGGTGATGGGACAACTAGACATACACATGTAAAAAAATGAATCTAGAGAAAGACTTTATACCCTTCATAAAAATTAACTCAAAATTGATCATAGACCCAAATATAAAATGCAGAATTATAAACTACAAAATAACAAGGGAGAAAATCTAGATGACCCTCAACATGGTGATGACTTTAGATACAAAACCAAAGGCATGATCAATGAAAGAAATAATTTATAACTTAGACTGCATTAAAATTATATCTTTTGCTCTGTGAAAGATATTGTCAAGAGAATGAAAAGACAAAACATAGATCAAGAGAAAATGTTTGCAAAAAACATACCTGATAAAGAACTGTTATCTGAAACATATAAAGAACTCTTAAAACTCAACAATAAGGAAACAAATAACCCAATTTAAAAAATGGGCAAAAGAACTGAACAGATACCTTACCAAAGAAGATAGACACATGGCAAATAAACATGTAAAAAGATACTCCATGTCATATGCCATTAGGGAAATGCAAATCTAAACAACAAGACACCACTACATATATGTTAGAATGGTCAAAATCTAGAATACTGACAATATCAAATGCTGGTGAAAATGTAGAGCATCAAGAAAGTTGATAAGCTCTCAGCTGATAGCAGAATAAGTGACAAAGGATACATTATGGAGCCATTTAAAATATTACAATTCCATCCTATTGCTTATATAATCAGAGGAAATTATTTAAATAAACTTAAAAATATACTTCCAGAAGACACTATTTCTTATTTGGTGTGACAACTTTGTGAAAGTCTTTATAGAAGAACTATTCTCAAATTCATCAAGGTTTTACTTCACCTTATCTTTATTAAACAAATCAGATTATATCCATTTTATGCATATATAAGAAATCTCTAAACTGTCTTCCATTTCTGAAAATAAAGTTAACAATTCTGTGTTGAAAAGATTTTTCACAAGAAACATAATTTGTCTCCACAAATACAAAACAATCTCTGCTTAGACAAGCTTATTTTTATGAAAAGTAGCATATGCTAAAGGCAAGAACATAAAAGGCAGCCTTGAAAAAGAGTGATTCCCAAATGAAAAATATGCACTCAGCATATAAATGAATTTAATAGTATTAAAGATGGTTAAAACCATAAATACACTAAAATTTCACAGAAGTAAAAAGCAATAAACTATACATATCAATAAATAAATATTTTACAGTGAGGATTAGCAGTTTACTGTTTGCATGTCAAAAGAATATGCAACTAATTCATGAGTCATCTATTTTTACAAAAACGTTACACTCCCTTTTTCTACGTCCTGTTATGAACATAAATATATATAAGGACTATAGCACCCTCATTTCTGCCACCAAATTAGCATTCATAGATAATTTGTGGACAGTTTTATGCTACCTGTCCATTTACTAGAAAGATATGCCCACAGGACAGAATCTACTATTCACTTACAAAACTTTATTCTTTGCTCTTATTTATGTACATGTCTTATTTTCCCTATTACAATATAAACAGTGAAATAGCAGAAACTATACCTCTGCATTCCCCCAGTTCCCTAGCACAAAATTTTGCATTTAAATATATAAGTATATCAAATACATAGAAAAAGCTGTGTTCCCCAAATCTCTCATCCTCCCTAGGTAGTAATAAGTTTAGAATCACAATACTAAAGAGCCAGAAATGCTGATAGGCCCTAAGACTCAAAGATAGATAACAGGAAGTTCAGTACAGTTGAAAAAATACAAAACAGTACTTTCTGGGTATGTATATAATAAAACAATACCTATGGACATTAGGAAGCAGGTCCAAAAGGGACACAGCCATTAGAACCCTTCATCTCCCTTAGTCCTGAAGTCTAGATTACTGATAGGAGTCCCTGTGATTTTAACTAACCCTTTCCTCCGCTGCATTAAAAATGTGACCTTTGGATAACTCCCCATCTCTGTTATCCTGGAAACCAGAAAAGGGTAGAATATCAACTATGCTACTTGGAAATATTGGTTATAGTAAAAATGATCCTTATTGGGAGATTGTATCTCAACTGGAAAGAACTATAAACACCTGACAGGGACACCTAATTTGGGTTTCCCTGAGTGCTGTGGTTCTAGTAATGGAGCATGTCCTTGGTACCCATGATTATGGCATTGTTAAAAGGTATGTTGACTCCCCTGCAGGATGAAGCTTCAATGTCAGGGTGACTCCTTACAGCCACCTTAGGGAAATATTCACTTTTATCTGAGTGATCTCTTGGGGAAGGGAGTAGGAGGGAGGAAGACAGTGAGTCCAAAGACAGCTCCCTGATGACTATGTGAGCTACTATAAGAACTACTACAAAGACTTTCACACAAGAGGAATACATGAGGCTGCCTTGCTGGCGAGTTGCATTTTTTCTCCTCTATCCTGAATAAAATGGTGCTAACTATGGCCTTTCATATTGTTGAAAAGCTTAAATTTTAGATACCCTGGGAAGCATTGCAGAGCCACTCCTTTATACTGTCAATGGAACTAACAGTTTAATGTTGAGGTCCCCAATTCCCAGGCCATAGCCCAGTACTAGTCTGTAGCCTGTTAGGAACCAGCCACACATCACCACCTGAGCTCTCCCCTGCCCATCCATGGAAAAATTGTCTTTCATGAAACTTAGGAAACGGGCTGCGCAGCAGGAGGTGAGAGGCAGGTGAGCCAGTGAAGCTTCATCATCTGTATTTATAGCTGCTCCCCATCACTGGCATGACCACCTGAGCTCCATCCCCACACGGCCCCCAACCCAGGAAAACCTGTCTTCCATGAAACCAATTCTTGATGCCAAAAAGATTGGGGACCTTTGGTTCAATGTACATATGAAACATTTGGGGATCTTGTTAAAATACAGATTCTAGTTCAGAAAATCTGGGACTTGGCCTGTGATTCTGCATTTCTAACAAGTTCCCAGATGATACAGGTGCTATTGCTTAATGTTGTTGATCCATAAACCACATTTCGATTGGCAAGCTTTAAAAAAATTACTGAAATATTCAAAAAATTAAAAATAGAACTACCACATGGTCCAGCAATCCCACTGGCTGGGTATATATCCAAAAGAAAGGAAATCAGTTTATCAAAGAGGTATCTGCACTCCCATGTTTACTGCAGCACTATCCACAATAGCTAAGATAGGGAATCAACCTAAGTGTCCATCAATAGATAAATGGAAAAAGAAAAACATGGTATATATACAAACGGAATATTATTCAGTCATAAAAAGGAATGAAATCCTGTCATTTGCACACATAGATGGAACTGGAGGACACGATGTGCAGTGAAATTAGCCAGGCACAGAAAGATAAATATCACATGTTCTCACTCATATGTGGACGCTAAAAAAAACCTGAACTCATGGAGATGGAGAGTAGAATGATGGTTCCCAGAGGCTAGGAAGAGTAATGCGGATGGGGGCAGAAAGAGCAGACGGTTAATAGTACAAAAAGATAGTTAGATAAAATAAATGAGATCTAGTAGTCTGAAGCGCAATAGGGTGACTATAGTTAACAACAATGTATTGTATATTTTTAAATAACTAAAACAGTGGAATTGGAATGTGGCTAACACAAAGAAATGATAAACACTTAAAGTGATAAATACCTCAATTACCTTGATTTGATCGTTGCACATTGTATGTCTTTATCAAAACATCACAAGTACCCCATAAATATGTATAACTATTATATATCCATAATAATTAAAAATAAAAATTTTTTTAAACTCCCAAAATTGTAAGAGTGACATTTTAATTATTAAATGAAGTCTAGAACATTTTTAAAATCTTATTTCCTTTAGATGAAGCAACAGTTCAGATATATAGTGAAAGGGACCTTTAAAATTAAAATAATTAAGTAGCCATAAAAGCTCCTATTAGGATAAAAATTTTTTCTTTTGAGAGGCTACTGGCCCCCATTTTACAGAAAGGAAAATAAAATTAAAATTAAAAAGTATTAAGAACTTAGAAACAAACAAATCCAAGTTATTTGGACCAGGTCACATGTTGTTACTTTTCATTTTTTCAGCCCATGCTCTAATTATTAAATAACTTGGACTGGCAACAACACATAACAGTATCAGTAAGACCCTGGTGACCCAAAAGGGCTTCAGGAAATATACATACTGATCAGGCTATACATTATTGTATTGAGAGTTATCATCATTATTCTTTTCCAGAAGAGAAATTCAATAACCAAAGATTATTAAGCAGGGTTGGTTTTCTTAAAAAAAAAAAAAAATTCCTATTAGTAGATTCAACTAATGTAAAGCCGGTAGAAGATGAAAAATTTCTTCATAGATTTACTAATCAACATAATTTCTTACTGACACTATCCAAGTATTACTAAATAATACTAATATTACTAAATATCAGAGTAGACGCATGGCAAAGCATATCACCTATCATATCTGGTAAAGGAACTCCGTGGACTACTTACCAAGACAAAAATGACCTACAAGAAATTACATTTAAAAGGACCCAAATACCATATTTGATACATTTACTAATACCCTATAATAATTTTATTAGATTATATTAACCATTACTTTAATTTATTAAGTTTATGAAAACTACATTGTTTAATAACACTTCTCCTCTAACCCATAAAAGATCACTTAAAATCTCCAAAACCAGCAATCTTTCAAGCTTAGTTCTAACTCTACTAAGAAAGCAAGACAGAGAGAGAGAATTATAAGATAATCATAATCATGCAACAGAAACTCCAAAATTAGAAAAGGAAATAGGAAATTATCCATACTAGAGTCTGAAAGTAGTAGCATAATTTTTTAAAACTCAAAATTTATTTTTTACTTTGATTTATAATGTATATCTTTACTTTGGACATATATAAAGTTTACATAATTCAAAATATTACCAACAAATTAATTATACAACGTAAAGATTCACCTAAAGAAGTGGAAAACTATGTGTTTATAAGGCAGATATTATTGTATTTAATAGTTAGGTCTCAAAACGTTTATAAAGCATTACATGCAGGAGCATTAATTTCCCTCTCCCTTTTCCTTCTGTGATAATAAAAATAGGTCCCCAATTCTTATGAATTAGTTTGGGAATTAAATGAGTAATCATTAGCAAATTCTAAAAAATATTTGGAACTTTAACTGTCATCAGAGCCAGTTAAATGAATTACTCAAGCACAGTTATCATATGACTTTATAGACACCAACTTCCTTTTGACTTAAATGGCATTACCACTCAGTTTAATCATCTCATTTGTCTGCCTGGACTCAGGAAAAGGTTTTTTAGGTGATTCTAAAAATCAAAGCTACCTTAAGAAAGAAGGTAGATCTGCCATTACTGAAACTATTCATCTGAAGCAAGGGTCCTATTATGACCTTTAATAGCTGTAAGCATATCAGTAGGACTAACATGGTACCCTTCCAGAAACCTATGTTCATTTCAATAATGAATCTGCTGGGAAAGAATTCATCCTAAGAGTCAAAGGGGCACAAATATGATTCAAAAACAATAGGACAGAGGGGAGGGTTCCTTTTTAATTTTGCATGGTACCAGTCCCCAGTGGCCTCAAGCCTGAGTCTTAAAGGAACAAGCTACAGTAAAAGCATTGCTTTACTATTATAGATGTAGGAAATTGAGACGACAAGGCACTGGTAGCCTGAATACTAGCATCAAGAGACAGCACCCTCAAAGTAGATGAGGAATTATATATTCAAATACCTCTAGGGACTAACAAAAATGAGTAAATGGTCTGGGAGAGGACTGTGAACTGGAGATTGTAGATCTGACCAGCATGGGGCAACCCTATTCAGTTTCAGCAGATTGTGTTTGAAAAGAGTGAAAACCTAGTGCTAAACCAGGCATGGTGGTATGCATCTGTAGTCCCAACTACTCAAAAGGCTGGGGCAGAAGGATTGCTTGAGCCCAGGAATTCAAAGGCAGTCTGGGAGACTCTATGTCTAAAAACGAACAAACAAAAAAACCCTAAAGCTGCCAGAACTTTGTATTCTTCAAAAGTTGTTTCAAATCTTAAGTGTGTACAATAAAATCTCCCAGTGTCTAAACATTAGCAACCAATTCACTTTCCTAAAACCACTGTGCTGGCCTTAAAAAATACCTCTGTGGTCAATGACCTCAACTTAAGAATGACCTACCAAGTACAGATAGTATCCTCAGCATTATAATGTAGAGATAAACAGAAATAGCACCCTTACCATTAATAAGAGAAGTCACCAACACTAACAGCAGTGGTCAGGCTTGTATCACACATTCATGGATATAAACAGCAGTAACATAGTTAGGATCATCAGTGGTGACAGATACAACAAACATCTGGCAGCACATCTACTACTATACTACCTGCTGTCAGGAATCTGAAACATACTTGCAGAATAAAAACACACATACGCACAACCATTTTGACTGTTCTCAGTTTATATTCCTCACCACTAATATGAGGTGGTCTTTTATTGCTGCCTGAATATATATATGTGTGGGTATGTGTATGTATGTGTACATATATACATTTTATGTACATATCTTGTTATTCCATTTACTCTCCCAAATTTTATACCATCCAGTCTCCCCCCACATCTGTAACTCCTCCTCATATCCACTCATTGCTAATGGCCTTGCTTCTATTTCACTGAGAAAACAAGACACATTCAAAAACAACTTCCACATGTTCCAACAACCACATCTAACAACCTACCTACATCTGGACTAATCTACCCTTTTTTCACTACAATCACTATGGCTACTCTTATCTACTCAATCTCTCCACTTAGTAGTGGATCTCATCCCTTCTAACTTTGTACTCAAAGCCTTTGTTCCAGGAATTGTTTCCTTTTCTTTCCTTACATCATCAAATTGTCAACTCTCCCTTTCTCTGGGTCACTTCCACCAGCACACAACATGCTATATAATCTCCGCACATATAGTAGGCAGCCTCTAAGATAGCCCTCCATGTTCAGTGCCTCCTGGAATTCACACTCTTATAATGCTCCCCTCCTACACTTGATTAGGGTTGGTTTGTGTGAACAGCAGAATATGGCAGAAGTGACCATAGTACCAAAATATAGTACCAAATTAGATTATAAAAGGTATTAGCCCTCTAGTACAATCACTTCCATCTTTTTCTTTGAAGACTCAGTCACCCACTCTGAAGTCATAAGGACATTTACGCAGCCTATGGAGAGGCCCACATGGTAAGGAACTAAGGTGTCTGGCCAACAGCCAGGAAAGAACTGAGGCCTGTCAACAACTACGTGAGTAAGCTTGGAAGCAAATTCTCCAGTCCCAATCAAGCCTTGAAATGACTGTAGCCAGGCTGACAGCTTTGACCTGAAACTCCATGAGAGACCCTACGCCAGAACAACCAAACTAACTGCTCCCAGATTCTTAACCCTTAGAAACTGTGTGAAGTAATAAATGTTTGCTGTTTTGAAATAACTTGTTAAACAGCAGCAGACAGCTAATATAGCATCTAAAATAAGAAGGAAAAAACTCTTCTTGAAATTGAGCTTTCATATTCCCTTTAGCTAAAGTCCCATCTCCTTGCTTTTCTTTACATAAAACTCATCAGAGAAACTGTATTTAGTAACTTTTTTCAATTTCCCTTCTTTTATTCTCACTTGAACTCTCTCAGACCAAGATGGCCAATAACCCTCATGTTACTAAGTTCAATGGTAAATTCTCAATTATTATGTGCTTTCTTCACTCTGCTTGAGGATATTAAATTCTGCTACAGAGAACGGAATGAGACAGATAAAACTTGTATGTATTACATATAGATAAAAAGTAAAGCATGTGTGCATTAAACACAGACAGAAAGGGACAAAAGGACCAAGAGATACCTAATATTCTTGAGGTATCTATTTACCCAAGATACAAAAGGCTCCAAAGAGCCAGAATATATTAAATATACATGAGACATATTTAGAATTCAATATTCATGAGGCCTTAATTTGGCTACCCATCAGTAAGTGATACTTATTCTGGCAACATGTGTCCACTGCCTTAGAAACACAAATAAAACCCATGGCTGTTTAGCAGGTTAACTGAAGAGCTAAAGCCATGGCCAGGAGTACTTGTCTCTGCATCTTTCTGAGAGTGTATTTTTGGCCCAAGACACTTTTCATGTGGGTTCTAGTCCTCACAATCATACCATCAGCAAGGAAGGCTGATAAGACAAAGTGAGGCAGAATATGGGGTACACTGAGGTACACTATGTACCCCAGGATAGTACGGTGCTTCTACCCCACACGGTACCCTACCCTAAGTGAGTTAAGTTATCCTCTATCTTTCCCCTTGCTTCTATGTATTTTATATTTATTTAATAAACCCAAATGATATAAATATTTTATCAGTGAGCCTTTTTTTCCATAACCTCTGGGATAGCTTGCCTGGTGGTGTACTGGAGTCTGCCATTGAATTCGGGTCATTTCCCACAGGATAGAGGTCCTCATCTGACTCTTAAAAACATTATTTGACACAGTTACTCACTTTCTCTTTTTGAAACATTTTTCTCTGTGCCATCACTCATGATTCTCCTCATCTCTCACTAGCCATGTGTTCCTCATTTCCTCTAAAGTGCTGAGACTACGTTGCTATATACACTCAGTCCCTAAACATCATGATTTACAGCTTTACATAACATCTGCAGGCTAATAAGTCCCAGATTTATATTTACAGTTCTAACATCTTACGTAAAAACTCCACACAATTTAAAACCAAATTTTTACTATCTACCTCAAAATCTATTCCTCTCTTAGATCACTGCAATGGTCTCCTAAATAGTAGCCCAGATTCCCATCTTAGATTCACTTCAGTCTACTCTCAGTCAGAGTGATTCTTTTCAAAACATAAATTAAACCATACTAATCCTCTGCTCAAAACTCATATATCATTCCATATCTATGATAGTAAAATCTAAAGTCAGTACCATAATCTGCAAGGACTCACTTGGTTTACTTCCAGTCCCACCCCCACCACTAAGCAGCTTACTCAATATTAACCTCTGTGCCATTATGCAAACATTCCAAGCATGTTCCCACTTCAAGATCTTCTCACTCACTACTCCCTCTGCCTGGAGTGCTCTTTGCCCAAATATTCACATGACTTGATCCTTTACTTCCTTCAGATCACTGCTCAGATATCACCTTGTTAGAGAGCACTTTCCTTATCATCCTTTATAAATACAAACCTATTCAACCACCCCACATCTACAGTATTCCCTATACTCCCTGTTTTGCTTTATTTTTCTTCATAGTCCAAACCGCTACCTGATAGATATTTAATGGTTTATTTTTTTACTCCCTGTCTCTCTAGACATTAAGGTCCATGAGGTCAGCAATTTGACCTTGTATTTCATATACATAAAATTTACAGAATGCCAAGCACATAGAAGATACTCAACAAACATTACTAAAAACTAAACAAATTAACAGTAACAGGGGACATTCCCACAGTGAGCCTGAGAAGCAAGAAGGCAGTTCCACATGAAGGCAAAAGGATTAGCTAAAGAAGCACAGGCCCCACAGGGTCCCTTAAGTCCAGCAGACTCCCAGAACCATCTGGGAGGAGAGTCGGCTGTAAGACCAGAAAGGCAGGTAAGGGCAAGATCATACAAATACTGTTTTGTGGTAGTCATCACCCTGATTAAAAAAAAAAAAAAAAAAATCTAACTGATAAGAAAAAAATAACTTTACCAAAGAGAAACCAGGAAGACACCCTCTCAATCAAAGGGATCAAAATATTAATACTATTACCAGCAGCTGTATATTATATGCTTCCTAATATGATGCACTGAGAATATAGTATAACTTATGTAGCATTCTTGCCACAAACATATGACATGAATCTAACCATGAGAAAACACATAAGAAAAAAACAATATTAGGGACATTTTATTTTAAAAAAAACTGATCTATATTCTTCAAATATGTCAATGGCATGAAACACAAAGACTCAGGAACTATTTCAGATTAAAGGTAACTAAACAGACATGACAACCAAATATGATACATGATACTGGATTTTATTTTGCTAGTAATGACAAAATCTGAATACAGTCTGTAGATTAGATAAGAGTATTCCATCAATGCTGATTTTCCCACTTTGATAATTACATGGTTATGTAAGAAGATGTCCTTGTTCTTAAGAAATACACACTTAGGTATATAGGGGTAAAGGGGAACATTATGTCTACAGTTTACTCTCATAGAGGGGAAAAGATTGTTATGGGACAGAGAAGATAAAACAAATATAGTAAAATGTTACCATTTGGGAAAGCTGAGTGAAGACTATATGAGAACCCTTTGTATTATTCTTGTAACTTTTCTATAAGTGGGAAATTCTGTCAAAATAATTTAAGAAAAAAAAATAAAAAGGTTTAAAAATCATAATAGGGAAAAAAATATTTTCAATTTATTAGAGCAGCTCCTTTTCAGATGACCTCTACAAATTCATCCAAATTCAAAATTAAAAAGTATAACTATGAAAAAAGAAACTGTAAAAAAATCAGTAGACTTAGAATGTAAGTTTTCTAAGAACACTTTCTGTTGGACTAACACACTAAACTTGTTCCCACTTCTGAATTTTATTTAAAAACTAGATTTACATACAATAATATTTCTACTTTAATTATTTAAAAATATATTTCAAGTTAAGATGACCATATAGCACCCATCGCAGTTTTGAGGATTCAGTTATTTATTATTTCAGTTGAAACATCATTAAATATTACAGAAAAGCCTTAAATGAACAAATGTGAAAGAGCTGATTTTATTTATTTAAACATGATATGAACCAGCCATTTCTAAAAGGAGACAAAACAAAGCAAAATTACCTTCATGGACTGTAATGCCACAATTGTCACACTGAATTATTTCATCAGCATCCTCACTATTATCTCCAAGACAAACACAGCAAATCAGAATATGGTCCATTTTTTGAGAACTCCAGTTTTGACTCTTCTCAAGAATCAGCGAGTCCTAATATCAAAATATTAAAATATATCAGAAAATCACATGTTTAAAATAAAAGGAAATTTTATCACTAAAATTCTCATTTTAAATCATTTTAAAACATTATTTTATGCATTTCCAAATTTATGCCCCATTTTCCACTCTTTCAGTAACTTCAAAATATGCTACATTTAAGAAGTATACCTCTTTGTCAAAGGACACTCTAAGCACCCTCTCACTTAATTTTTCACTTCTCTGCAAAGTTCCATATTCTCTCTCCACTAGGAAATGAAAAAGCAGGCATGCTACTAACAACTCTTCAGCTGCTTTGCCATCTGCTTTGCCCCTTATAGGAGAAAGGAAAAATTAATCCATAAGTAATTATTAATCCTATAGATGGGTTTAAGAAAGTATAAGACATGATTCTTATACTTTGGAAGCTTATAATTCTTCCCAGGGGAGACAAGACACACATATATGAAATAGGAAGAAATCAATTCAAGATAACATATAAGCAAGTATGCATGCAATGGCAGAGTTACAGACTCCATATTCCTTAAGTACTGGGGAATTCAGAAATTCCAAGGTTATCAAATTACCAGATGACAGATCCATGAGAGCCTGCATAAGTATATCTGTATATATAGGTACAGAAAATAATCTAAAAAAGGACCCAGATTGACTAGTTGCTAGAAGAGTCAGAGTACTGTACTAATTAGGTTTATGTACAGAAATATGTAGCGTAAACTGGTAATAAAGACACCTAACTAGTTATAATATAAAAGGAGAAAGAAAGATATATTAACAGATATATATAAGAAGATAAAATTTCAGGAATAAAAGAGTCTGCTTGTTTTAATTTAAACCTTCTGCACTATGAATTTAAACTTTAAATACATGAACAAGAAAATGATTCTGTCATGTTTAATAGGTTGCGCTTAATATTAAATAAAAGATGGCATTTGAGTCTATATATTTTCATTTATGAACCTACAATATTCAGAAACAAATTTAATAAATTAGTTTCATACCATACATTCACTAAATATATTTTGTTTCATATTAATATTTTTGTATTTTTATAGTCTTTTAAACTTGACCAATATCCAAAGGTTAACATTTGTAGCCATCATTTCAATAGCAATTTGTAAATGACATTTGAATAACACTTAAAGATCAAAATTAATAATTCTTTCAATATATTTTGTATATCACATCTAAATTACAGTTAATCTGCAAAACAAATCAGAAAAGAATGCAAAAGTCAACAAAGGACATAACATCATTTCCCTTGAGAATTCTATTACTTCAAAGTTTTATATTTTGCTTCTATCTTTGTTACAAAACCAAACAAAATAGTTTGGGGCTAACAAATGGCTGGCAAATAAAGATGAAAACATCCTAAAAAGAAAACTCACATGTTTTACAGTACAGTAAGCAAACAAAAATATGCCCAGATTTTCATACCATTAACCATACTTCAAAGTAACAGCATTTGACTTAAAGTCAAATATTCTTGTGTTTCACTCTTAGCTCTCACTTAATAGCTGTTGAACCTGAAAGCTGCATTTTTTTATGTGTAAAATGGGGATGATAAAAATAATACCTACCTCATGAGGTTGTTGTGAGAACAAAATAATACATGGCAAAAATGTTTTTAGCATCTACTTAGGCACTCAATAAATGTTCATTCCTTTCTCCTTTCCTCTGTACTTCTTGTAGGTAATTCAAAAAGAGGAGCATGAATTGTCAATTCATTACACTTTTGAGAACCCCAAAAGAAAAGTTAGAAGCTTCAATAAGCACTGCAACTTTACATATTAATATCATCCCCCTGGTAAGTCCAAAAAAGGGTTGGTTTTTTCTTAAAATACCACTTCTACATTAAAAAAAAAAAAAGAAATCACAGACTAGGAAATGACCTAGTAAACAATCAGAGTTTGATAATTAAGAGGTTATTTGTGTTTATCTGGTAGAATTACAACTAATCAGCCCTAGAAAAAAATGTTTACCCATATAGGAAACAAGTAATTTCTATGGCTCAGAAAATATAGGATTAATAGGTAGTTCTCATTCTTCTATTTTCCTATTTTTCCATTTTGCTCAGAAAAAGTGCCTAAATTATCTCTCTACACCAATTTGTCTCCATACATATTC
This sequence comes from Avahi laniger, assembly GCA_963575035.1. Lineage (NCBI taxonomy): Eukaryota > Metazoa > Chordata > Mammalia > Primates > Indriidae > Avahi > Avahi laniger. The sequence goes on along the minus strand of CAUYSK010032772.1, from coordinate 53,295 downwards.
ACTTAGAGGCAGAGAAAACTAAATTAACTAGTATTTCTGGCCCTCTTGATCCCCCCTCTTAATAGAAATGTAATGAAAGAGAGAAATGGAGCAAACTGGACCCCTCCAATATTCCCCTAACCAAATGGCTGGCAGATAATGTTTGAATGGGAAAATCTAAATAATACATCCTCTTTAAAAATATTATGATCTTAAGTTTTCCTTAATAAATCAAACATAGGTTTAAGCACAATTATGATCAGATCCATATAAACCTAATTTATCTTCAATTTTTGTCAGCATATCTCTGAAGATGTATATTGTCTTTCAATTATTCTCCCATTACATAATAATATATACTATACTATATATACTCTAATAAATCAATGACTACTTATAATAAATTATTTTATTTTTTCCCTTCAAGATTTAAAATTTACCCCCAAAATGATAATACTGTCCAATGTTCTCCATGGGCTCTAAAATGTTTAGGGTTCATTTATATATGTATTCCACATATATGACTGTAAATGATATGTACAATACCCTGAATTTTATCTATCTAAGTTGTATATGTGTTCACTAGAAGGAAATTCCAGCATACTTCATGTAAAATCATAATTAAAAGAATCCTATTGCCCTCAAGATGAGAAAAATTAGTATACCAAGAAGTCTGAATAATAATTCTTCCTATAAATTTTTTAAAGAGATTAAATCATCAAGAATTTGTACAATATCACACAACTAATTCTTTTACAAATTAGATCGATTTGTTTATTTTGAAATGTGTAAAAAGGTAATTGATTATTAACTCAGAAACCCCAAAAAGAAGCATATTTACAAATTTTGGCAAAATTTTTATATTTTAACTAGCAAAAATCAAGTGACAATTGCTATTTCTTAACATGACAAGGCATCTAATCCATTTAACAAAACAGCCTTTTACAAAAAAAGATTTTCTACTCAGCAAAGAATATAAGGTTACAATGATAAAACAGTAATCCAAACTGTCTCCAATTTTAAATATTCTGTAAGAAAAGGGCTTTTCTTCCTTTTACAAAAACAAAAAAACCTGCCATTTCTACTAACATAATTTTCTGTCGTGTACTAAGTCTCATCCAAAGCTCTAGTTTCAAATTCTTGAAAACAGGAACCATTTTCTGAAAATGCTACACTGCCCTCCCCAAAAACCTTACCTCAGAAAACTAAAAATCTTAGTGAATCTCAAAAGCTTCAATACAAAATGTTGAAAAAGACATACGATCATATTTCAAGAGGATTATTCAGACAGAACTAAATTCAAAAAATACCATGAGGCCATTGACAAAGACAGGTGTCCATTTACAGAAAATGCAGGTTATCAAATTTCCAATTCTAGAGCAGTAGTTTCCAAGATGTGGTCCAGGGAGCACACCTTCAGGGTGTCTACAAGGTAAAGACTATTTTCTTAATGATACAAAAAATGCTATTTGCCTTTTTCAATCTCTTTTTCTCTCATGGATGTATGGTGAAATTTTAATATGAAATGTCCAAATTTTCAAAAAATGTAATCTACATAAATAATACTGAGGGTCCTCAATAATTTTTAAGAATGTAAAGGGGTCCTGAGATCAAAAAGTTTGAGACCCCACTGTTCTATAGGTATATTAAGGCCATTAAGAGCAACAGTTATAAAAGGGCTCTGCTCAAAAAAATATCGAATTCTCATAAGAAACTTCAAAATTATGGAAGTTAGCGTATCATTTACCTAAAAATCATGCCCTCTTTCCTTGATCCTACTGCTGGAAAAAAAAAAAGTGATGCCCTACATCCTTTCTCCACAAATGCACTTTATATAGCAGCCAAGAAAAAAGTTTACCTGCTTATAAACTAAATATGATATAATTATGTATTTCTAAAGTTATATTTTCAGTTATCTCTACTACAAAATGGGATCTGAAAACTTAAAGTAAAAGAGAAAATAAAACTTCAAATATAAACAAATATATACTTAAGTAGCTATCACTTAGCAATTATCACTATCTAAAATAACCAGGAAGATTAAGACACAAACACTGGCCACAAGGCAACAATGATTAACTTTCACCATATTTTTATAAAATCAAGATCATATGAATAGGAAATTTAGAAATTTAAGTAATAATCTCAACTGATTAGTTTTTTAATTAAAATTTAATATCTAATTTGAGTAATACAATTTAAATAGAATCAGAATCATCAAAAAATTACTGTAGACTTTGTATAATAGAGTTGTGAAGAAAAACACAGTTATCAAGTTTTTAGGCAGAATGTTATTCTGGGAGAAAATTAACTTTCTATAAGCTTTCTATAAGCTCTTCTATATGGGCACTTTTCCCAGAAGTGCTTCAGAATTTCATTCCTGAAATGTCTTGGGACTATTAACCTAAACATAAAAGGTCCCATTATTTACTAAAGTGTCTTCTATTGAGAAAAAACTAAACAGCACAAGTGGCCTTTAAATGTATCATAAAAGGTTAGTGTACACAACCTCTTAAGCAGTATGTTATGAACTACAGCTTATTAGCAAACAGATAACGTATACATTTTATATGGCAAGTTTCTAAACATATGCGAGTGTCTCCCACACCTTAACATAAATCTAATCTATAATGCTTCTATCATCAGCTAGACTACTTTTGTGAATATCAGCCTAATAAAAATGAAGAAAGGGAGTGATGTTGCCAAAAGTAATTTTATTCATTAGATACAGAGTATTAAGTGCTATAAAATAAACTGAATTTATGTCTAAATTAAATATGAACAATTGGATTTTCCATACCTGTTTCTCTAAGATAGCAATGATAATATGAAATTGTTTGTGCTATATCATTAAAAATACTATACTATTTCACAAATGACAATTTGCCTTTACCAAAAGATAAGAATCAAGATGGCAGGCAACATTCTTCATATGAAATTGCCATAAAGTTAACCAATGTTTACTATCCAAAACATAAACTGCCATCTCATCTTCACTGACATAGAAACCCTCAAAGCGGGCTGTAAATTATCTTGGTAAGAAAATCACCAAATTTTTAAGTGAAACTTAATTGAAAATGTTTCTACCAGTTTAACCTACTTCAATGACATGAAAAAACAAAAAGCATTTGCAAAGAAATAAATTTTGGTGACTAAACACATTAACAGAAAAGACAATTAATTACTTTAGTTCTACATGTGATGTAACAGATACATCTACATGTAAGACAACTCAATCTTTCTTTTGAAGAAAAACATATACATAAACACACAGACAAAGAGACACAAATGTGTTTGACTGAAGAGTCTTGAATGATGCATCTCTGGGCCCAATGGATAAACCTAACTTTCAGTAGTAGAACTTCGAGTGGAAGAACTGAGCCATTACTGTAGTTTTATGATAAAAATGTTTGCTTTATGATGGAAATGTTTGCTTTTTTTCCATTTCCTTGTAGAGAAAACTTATTCACTAAACATATTGTTCATATGTACTCCCATACGTATAAAGATTTGGTGACTATACAGATAATGGGTGATATAACTGGTAAAAGAATTAACCTTTAAAATGAATCTCTAAAAGTTTGAGAAAATCATTAAGCCATCTGTTGTCCTGCTCTAAAGTATTCTAAAGCCCTGCATTTTTATGTGGATATGGACATAACTAAATTGAAAGAAAGGTGACCTTTGTTTTCATAATCCACTCAGCACCATTCAGCAGTCCTATGAACAATGGATTAAGGGGATAAAAAGGAGAATGGAAAACTCTATCATTTCCCAGTCTATGGATACAAAAATATTTCTCTATATATTTCTCCTTGAGGACAGAGATTGTGAGCTCCTTGAGAACGGTGACAAATAGTAGATACTCAATAAAAGTTTGTTGAACAAATGAATAAATGTTACAGTTAGAGCGCTCATTCACTCCCACAGCTGTCAATAAATAGGATTTCAAAGAAGCCACTTAATATAATGTGTAGAGTGATTTAGAGAAGAATTCCCTTTTCCCCAGACAGACAGATATCATAAAAATTGGGTTGATCTACCTCATTACTCTTGCTTTGAGATAGTGTCAGGCTATCATTGGTCAGTTCCTCATCATCAGCACTGTTTCTGCTAAGAACTTTACTCTTCTTCTTCTTGCAACCCCCTTCACTGGCAGGGCTGCTATGATCTTCATCATTGCCTTCATCATTTTCATCATCATCACTCCCACTTCCCTCATCTTCATCATCCTCATTGTCACCATCACTTCCCTCTTTCTGAGCCGCAGATCTCCCTTTTCTCTTTACTACAGTAGGTCGCCAATCGTTGTCATCCTCACTGTCATAGTCATCCATGTCATTCAGCTCTTCCATGGATACAAAATCCAAGAGTGGTCGGTTTCGACGAAGGTTCCACTTTTTTGGCTCACTGACTTGTTCCTCTGTGGCAGTTGTTGTAGTGGGAACAGAAGGGGATGTGTTCACAGCAGGAGGACTTGTGGCTGGTGTGGTGGCAGTAGCAGAAGCAGCCACATTATCAGATACTGTTGCTTTTTCTTTTTCCTTCTCTCTTTCCTTCTCTTTCTCTTTTTCTTTCTCCTTTTCTTTCTCCTTTTCTTTTTCCTTTTCTTTTTCCTTCTCTTTCTCCTTTTTCTTTCTAGGTCTTTCTCCATTTTCTTCTTCCTCTTTCTTTTCCATTTTAGTTAACTGTTTTTCTGATGACAGTATTTCTTCTTCTGCAGAGTTTTTAAGTTGTTCTTCTTTTACTTTAATATCTTCATTCAGTTCTTCCTCTAAAACATTTTCTTCAGAATCACTACAGGATCCTTCTCCACTGTCCTTTGAGGGATCTTCACTTCCATTACCACTCCCTTCAGAATCTGTTGAAAATATGAGAAAAAAAAAACCACACATATGTATATACATACACACACACACACACAACGTTGACACAAATGAAACCACCAAAATTTGTGAATAACTTGCAAAACAATATAAACAAATCTAAGTCAAAGAATGGTAGACATTCCCAACCTGATTAAATAATAAATCAATGAAGTTGATATAATGGTTTTAGTTCAGTATAGCACTAATGATGATGGATATATGTAATTCTAAAATATGATTTAAAAAGAGGAGCACTATTTTGTGTCATATAGCTCATGCTGTATTTGGTACCCTAGAGGCAATTTTTTTCTAAAAGTTAATGTGCTTCTTTTTAAATTGGGCACCTGATTTAAATTTAATTATAATATAATACAGAAAAAAATTCTTCCTTTATATCTGCCTTTTATAAACTGTATGAACTTGTAAGTATTGTGACAGTCACATCCAAAACAAGATAAACCTGGCCCAAAAAACTTTCATTTATTTTACTCTTTACCCACCAAATTAGCATAGGTATTTATGATAGTCAACTTATACCACATCTCTTATATACTAAATTAATTTTAGGAGTACCAAGTACACAGAGGAAAAAAGACAATATCAATGGCACAGAAAATGGAAGTTGCAAGAGAAGTTACGCTTTTTCTGCATATCAGGATACTGTTCATATCAGTAAAAGAAGAGTCACATAAACTTTCAAAAATTCTAGGCAGTAACTACTATAGGCCCTAGAATAGAAGAAATTGATCAGTAAAGGAGCCTGTCCTGGAAATAAGCAGTCACGGTAATTACTGGAAAGTTAGGCTGAGGACATTAAAGAGCTCATGTAGGACTATGAACTTTCTAGCAAGTTTCTTCCATTCCTTACTAGGGCAGCCCAGTCTCTCTCAATCTAACACTACTCAGTAACCTTCTAATCCTTTTAGCATCCAATTAAATAAATAAAACTCTAAAAAACTTGAAGGGATTAACGGGAGGAGGGGAGGAGGGAAAAAGGAGGAAGAGGACGTGGGGAAGAAACCTGTTGAGTCCTGGCCAATACGAATAGTAAAATCTATAGGATAATGAATTTTGTATACCTATAGCCAAGAAAAAGGTAATACAGTCAGTGTTACCATATCATTTTAATTTCTATTAACTTAACTAGCCTTGACCTAACTGAGCAATAAAAGTGAAGGAAGTTGTCTGTAATTTTTATCTGTATCTAAAGCACCTCAGAAGTCCTGTACAAATGACTGATAATAAAAATATTCTGCAGGTTGAATCACATAAAAAATAAACACTAACATTTAACAGATGTTGACTGACCCTAAGAAATGATTATCAATCTTGAGGTTATCATGTAGGTATCCATAACTTACATCAGACTGCTCTGAAAAAAACCTCTCATCCTAAACAATCTTGCACAGGCCACAAGAACAATTATCAAATAGGTTAACAATTCCCTGAGACTTTGGAGCCAGATGTGCTTTGGAATTCAGAAATTTTTAGATTTTTAGAAGGGTAGCATGGCATGTACCATATATTACACTAATACCCCCAGTGAGGTCTACAGTACTGTCCTATAATCAAATACATTATTTCTGCAGTGAAAGTATGAATATTTACAGAGTATAAGAAATAAACACTATAATAGAAATAAACTCATATCAGTTTCAGTCATGTTTTGCTACCAAATAAGTTTGTTTCAAACACAGGGAACACTTGGATTTTTGAGCTTCTTGAGCTTCTTGAGTGTGGACCAATTTTACTCACAAACCGGTGACTTCTTTTCAGTTCAAGAGCTCCACAAAGCATTAAGAAAATTATGATTATGAAAACCACTCCCAACAATTAAACCAAACCTACCAAGAAAAATCACCTCTGATAAAAATAATAATAGCAAATTCTAAACATTTAAAGTAATGATTTAATAAACAGTTGACAAAATGCTTCTAAGAGAAAGATCTCTTCTGCACACTGACTAATGAAAATTGAAATATCTTACAAACAATGCCATAATTAAGAGAGCTAGAAGATAGGGATAAAAAGAAAAAGTATTTTTCTTCTGGATCAATATCCCAAAAGTGTTTTTACCAATAAAAACTTAATGATAGATACAAAATTAAGATTAAGTGGGGGCAGAAGTGTGGTTACCTGACCACAATTGAGGCCAACCCAACTTTGCTATTACTTGGTAAATTTTACAAAATGTCAGGGATTTTTGCAATTTTGTTTCAGTTGTTGTTGCAATGCTAATTAATTAATTATTTTTAAAAACTATTAGTAAATTGATACTCTTTGATTCTGTTTTTGTTTTGCAATCATGCCTGACAAGAAAGCAATTTTTTAAAAACATTTAAATGTTTTATATTTATTAATATATTATGAGAAGAATGTGAAATTTTTCCACAAATCCAAATCCTAGTAAGTAGCTTACTCAACCCTTCATTCTTAACACTAGCCATGCTTTAACTGCTGGGATCAGGAATATAACAAGTCTTATATTTCTTTGATCTCTGAAAAATAACTTCATCTGATTAGGCATCACTTCTTTTTATTATATATGCACTTCAGGGACAGAGATAAACAATATTTAGTTACAAGCATAGCTGGGTAATAATGACAATGAGAAAATCAAGGTCGTTGTCTGTCTATATTTTCAAAGGATATAAAGAAAAAATTTCCTACTACTACAAAATCAAAAAATGACTCTGTTCCACGTTCCAAATCTATCATTTCTATACCCTTCCCAAAAGTATTAATAGACTGAAGAAATAACCAGAAAAAAAGGAATAATAGACTGAGGAAATCTGAAGTTATCTGACAGACACTTCGAATAAAGATATCTCAGGCATAAGGACAGAATTAATTCCGAGTCTACAATAAACTTTTTTACATTGAAAAAAATCTTTAAAATTGAAATCCTACTTCATGTTTGGTTAAATAAAAAGCAACCTTTCTGAAACACACAATATATCAGAAATTCTCCAAGCAATGGCTATTTCAACTAGCAGGCAGGTAAGGAATTTTTTTAGTTACAGAATTAAAAAAAGCAAGCTTCAAGAATCCCTTCACAACCTTAAATAATAAAATAAAAATTAATTTAACTAATATCAACCATCAATACCATATATCCAATGCTTAAGTTTGCCCCAGGATAAATATTAAACAATAAAAATCAATATGATTTAATTCAGAGTTTTTTTGTTAACTTTCCAGCATAATCTTTGTTCATCAATTTCATCAACCTGAGTTATTCTGTTTACTGATCTAGTGTAACAGTGATTACTACTATAAATATAAACAATAGATAATAGACATATGACTCATCTACCAGTTATTCAGCATTTTAATCTTGGGGCCATCTTTGACTAATCCTGTATATCTTCTGACAAAAGAAAATCAGTCAATGCAATTCATCCTCTACATCTGATTCTAGTGCCAGTTGTGTTACTTTGCATTTTTTAGGTAAATCTAAGTCAGTGGTTCTCAAGTGTGGACAATTTTTTCCCCAAAGGACATCTGGAGATAATAGTCCCAACAAGGAAGTAGGGGTGGGGCAGATAAGAAAGATACTACTAGTGTCTAGCAGAGCAGCGGGTCCCCAGTCTTTTTGGCACCACGGACTGGTTTCATGGAAGACAATTTTTCCATGGCCAGTGTGGGGTGAGGGAGGTGGTTTCAGGATGATTCAAGCGCATTACATTCATTGTGCAGTCAAACCTTTCTGCTAATGATAATCTGTATTTGCGGCCATTCCCTAGCACTAGTATCACCGCCTCAGCTCCATCTCAGATCATCAGGCATTATTAGATTCTCATAAGGAGCAGGCAACTTAAATCCCTCATTTGCCCAGTTTACAGTAAGGTTGCCTCCTATGAAAATCTAATGCCCCCGGCTGATCTGACAGGAGGCGGAACTTATGCAGTGACTCACAGTGATCACCGAGAACAGCAATAAATACAGATGAAGCTTCACAGGTTTGCCAGCCATTCACCTCTCACTGTGTTGTCCATTTCCTAACAGGCCAATGTCCTCAGCCCAGTGGCTGGAGATCACACTAGTAGAGGACAGAGATGCTGCTAAACATCCTACAGTATACAGGACACATCTCCACAACAAAGAATTATCAAACACAAATAGTGCCAAATTATACAAAGCCAATAGTGCCCCAGGTTGAGAAACTCTCCATGAGAATTTAAGGCCTCAATTTGACTTCTTTCTACTTTTCCAGGCTTATCTCTCCTCTACTATCCTTTTACTCACCCTTATCCCCAAATACAAGTGACAATTCTGAGCCTCCACACCTTTAACATTTAATATTTCTCACATCAAGACTGCTCTTTATGGAAATCTTCTCCCTCTTTCAGTACACAGGTCCAGTCTTATCTCCTCAATGAAATTGTTCTAGATTCCACATTAGTCTAAAGTAATCCCATGTCCTCTGAAAGACTCGATCTGTACAAGTGATCAATCGTCCTTTTTATCACTTATTATTTTATTTAATTATTCTAATTGTTATTTTATTTACATATCATTTTATTTAATATTATTACTATTCCTTTGTAAATTAATTATAATATCCAGCAAAGCACTGAACAAAACTAAAGATAGTCAGTGAACATATCTTGATCCATTTATCCAAAGTCAAATTAAGCATGAAATACTACCAAAGCAAAATACTCCCAAAGTCTCAGCCTGACTGTTCTAGTCAAATTATTTCCTGGCAATATGGCCTGACTAAACTAACCACGGATTAAGATCTCAAGTTAACCATTTTACTTTTGCCAGAGCAGTGTGGGGAGGCTAAAGACGTCACTGCTACTTTTTCTTGTTTAATAGAATACATGCACACATTTTTAAAAACATTCAATTTAAATAGCAGATAACTAAAGTAAGAAGTCTCCCATCTTATTCCCAATACTAGGCTCAAGTCTCAAATATAACCACTTTAACTAGGTTGAACCATGAAATTGCCAATATTTGACTGTTTTAGATGTACAAAACTGGTGATTTCACATGATTCCACCTAACATCTCTATATATGGTTCTTCTGCTGATTATCACCATAATTCTAACACAAAAATATACTGCTTTAGGACTTATTCATTTTAAACTTTATTTATTGACTACCCTCAATCAAAAATGGGAAACTTAGTTTTGCTTTCCCATTAGAAATAAAAGATAAATTATCTTCAGTTTCATAATATTTTAAAGGTAGAGGCTTATAATTATTAACTTTGTTGATAGTCACTTGCCAATCTTATTGGCAGGTCATTCTCTAGCAATGTTGATTTTTTTCTATTTTATCATCACCTGAGAAGCATATGAGTAAAATAACATTTTTCTGCAAGGGTACTTGTAATAATCTTTTGGTGTTTTCTATATTTATTCTTAAAGAGAAAAAGTTTTATATGAGAATTTCAGATTTCAAAATGAAGATAAGAAATTGATGCACAGAATCCAGTTAACAAAAATTGAGGCCAACCAATCTAACCATTTTAACATTAAGTTCTAAGAAAGTCAGTAGTTCATTCAATAAGTCATTTCTAGAGGTTGTTTTGAAAGAAGATATGATACTACTAACATTTAGCTATTATTTCTCCACTTCCAGTTTAATCTCCTGTTCATAAGTAGGGTTGCAATTCCACAACTTCAACATGTTTGAAAATCAATGATAGGACTAATGTCTTATTTCCTATAAGAGTCTAACTAAATATACTATCTCAGACAGAGAGGAGAAAAGATTCAGAGAGGAACCACTGGTCATCTGCAGCAGTCCCCAACTTTTTTGGCACCAGGGACCAGTTTCATGGAAGATAGTTTTTCCATGGGGCAGGGAGTCAGAGCTCAGGCAGTGATGCAGCGATGAGAAGGGGAGTGGCTGTAAATACAGATGAAGCTTCCCTTGCTTGCCCATCGCTCACTTCCTGCTGTGCAATCCCCTTCCCTTCCGAAGTTTCATGGAAAACAATTTTTTCAATGGGGGTGGGGAAATGGATCTCTGCAGTCCAGTCCCTAATAGGTCAAGGACCAGTACCGGTCGATGGCCCAGGGGTTGGGGACCACAGATCCAGAGTAAGCCAACATCTCAGCTATAGGAAGCACCAACATACCTGCACTAAGAGTGGAAAACATGATTCAATTTCTATTGACTACTAATTATTTTAAACAAAATCATTTTCTACTTAATTTCCTTTTACGATAACATACCAAGAACTACACAGATAAATTTGTGACCTTAGACCTTAGCTCAGAAATTTAAGCTACCCAGGGGCCAGGGAAATCAATTATGAATGCAGCAGACTAGGTACTGTATGACAAGAGGAAACAAAGTATATATTTTTGAGTACTTTTAGGGGATATATGTATACACATACACATGCATATACAAACACACACACACATATATCAGCCTAACAAAACTCATCCTATCATTTTTCACAAATAATAGTTCCTTTCAACTCTGATAAGATTTAACAAGGTCAAGAATCTCTACTTAGCTTGATACTATAAATTATTTTGAGAAAGGAACAGAAGGTATATATTTTTTAGTGTTTTTAGGAGATATATATACACACACACACACACATATATACTCACACACATATATCAGCCTAACAAAACTCATCCTCTCACTCTTCACAAATAACAGAGACAGTTCCCTGCAACTCTGCTTAGGACTTAACAAGGTCAGACATCTGTACTTAGCTTGATACCATAAATTATTTAGAGAAAGTAGTTTATGTTTGAATTATTAGATTGTTTTATCCCTTGTAAAGAGAAATGATACCTGTGAATGACTACATTTCAATAAACAAAAAGGAAAAAATTAGCAACGAAGTCAGGATTTATTGTCACAGAAATAACTATTGAATATTTTTAAAAAATAAGTTTTGGTGAAAAGGTTTTTCCCAGAATAATATGCAAAGAATTCATAACTTTTGAGACCCAACTACTTTTGTCAAGGTTTACAACCTCAACCATAACAAACCAAAACTACACTCTGCCAGGAATATTCTCATCTGCCAAGGTCTTTACCAAGAGAACTCAGATTAAAATTTTATCTCCTTTCCCTTTCCTTTCTTTCCTTTCTTTGAAAGTACCAAACACCAGCAAATCTGACTAAGTGGGAGATAAAGCACTGAGAAGCAAAGGTAAAAAAACAGTTACTCGAGATAAATTTATCAACTTTCAATTGCTAGAAAGGAACTCAATTAATAATCACAATATCCAAGTAGTTTCAGTTTAAGATTCCATCTGTCAACTCTTGGGATCTAAGCAGTGAAGACTATAAACTCTGGAGTCAAATCCATGGGATCCATTACTGCCTAAGTGACCTCAAGCAAGTTCTTTAAACTCAGTATCCATATTACCTGTAAAATAGTATCTCCTTCACTGATTTAGTGTAAAAATCAAATGAGATTATGCAAACAAAAAGTTATCAATAAACACAAAGCAAATTCTACTTGTTGATGCTATTAATTAAAAGTAGCAACACAACGCAACCTAGTATCATCCCTTCTTACTAACTCTAGCAGGAATAAAACAACGAAAAACTAGAGGGAAGGAGAGAGATATGACTAAGTGTAGCAAACTTCCCAGAAGGATATTTAAAAATTGATAAACAAATGAAATGGGAAAGGATTTTCTCATTTTATTTCAATTTCCATCAAACGGAGCAGAATTGTAAATAATTTTTATTGCTCATCTTAGTATTATCATTAGTATTTCTCACACAAAATATTCAACCTAATTTTTATGTTTCTCAGATTCCTTCAATTAAAACTTTATAAACAGGCAAGCACAGTGGCCCCCATCTATAATCTCAGCACTTTGGAAGGCCGAGGTTAGAGGATGGCTCGAGCCCAGGAGTTTGAGACTAGCCAGGGCAACATAGCGAGACCTGCTCTCCAAAAAAAAAAAATGTTTTTAAATAAAAAAATAAAAACTTTATATATTATATAAAGCAGGTACACTGAGCAGAAGATACAAAGGAAAATCACACTTCTAGGTTTTCCAATTTTGTAAAATATGAACATATGACTTTCTAAAAAGTTGTTTTTAAAATCACTAAGTATAATAAACAAGCATGGATGTTTTAAACCTCAAAGATTTCTGAAAGGCCCAATCCACAAGGTCCAGCATTTATCATAATTTAAAGTACAACTTTTACTTTAGGCTATTTTATTCTAGTAAGAGAGGTAATGGACAAAACGCAAAACTCCCCTCAGAGGGTGCCAAGTGATCCGAAAAGAGCAGAATGCTATTTAGGCATTATTCATGGTCCACATTACTCTCAGGATATTATTCTACTTCGGGATATTATCTCTGGATTTTTTCCCTCCGTCTATGAAATAAGCATAAATATATTTTAAGGTGTAGAATAGATAAAATGTTTTTGCATCTTAAGAAGTCCTTCCCTCCCTAATTATCTCTGAATAAGTATCAAAGAAAATAGAAGCAATGAAAGATCTAGTGATAGGATCTTAGGGTAATGTGGGGGGGAAGTCAAACAGATGAAATTTATGTGCTTTCACTTTAAATTGGCATTTTAATCCAAACCAATTTTAAAAAAAGTCTAAAAATAAGCCCAACTCCAGAAAGCTGGGTAAGGGGAAGAAAGAAGGAAACATTTACCTGAGGCATCTCCAACTTTAAAATCACTGTCATCTGAACTATCATAATCGAGAGCTTCCAGCAGAGAAGCTGCCAAAGGCTTCACCTGCCTCCTCTTGGAGCTGCGATCCACTGTTGAGAGAAAAAAATTACTTCGTCATTCATAATCACTCCAAACACAGGGGAGAGCTGTGCTGCTGAGGGAAGAAGATAAAGAACACCTCGAACAGAAATCTTTGACTAATTGCGTTCTCAGCAAAAGGGGTCGGAGGAAGATTGGGATGCGACGTGGGCTGGGGAGAAGTGAGCAGCTCTGTGGACAGCTCCTGCCCAGGGACACGGCCAACGCCAACTCAGACCGGCTAAAATCGAAGCTGACCCTCTTCGTGCATATCTTGCCAAGGTGTTTCTGCGACTGCCTCGTAATCCCTCCTCATTCAGACACCGTGACAGTCAATACAAAGAAAACGCAAAGCCCAGGGAACAAAAGAAGCGGTGTTCATTCCCGCAGACCACGGAGGGAGAGCGTCCACGAAGGGTCCAGCTTCCCGCAGGGCTCTCCCACCCCTGCCCTGTCTCCCCCAGCCCTGACCCCTAGAAGGGCTAAAATAGACCTTTCTCGCCGCGGAGGCCTTGGACACACTTACTAAGGAATCCGTGAGGTGGTCGTTTGGAGGAGACCTAGGTTGAGGCTGCGGGAGCCCAGGCAGCGCCGAGGTCGGGGACTGGGGACGCGGAGACAAGGCCGAAAGATGCTATTTAAAATCGGCGGCGTCGCCAACCGGACCAGGGCGCTCCCAGGAGCAGCCCCGCGGTCTCCCCCGTCCTCCCCCGGCCCTCGGCGCTCGCTCCCCTTCCCACGGCGCTCCCCGGCCGGAGGAGGCCTCCGGCCTAGGCAGCGCTTCCAACCCGGCGGCCCTGGGGAGTTAATTTCTCCCGTTAAAAGTAGAAGAAAAAAATAAAATAAAGAAAAACTTTATTAGCCTGCACCAGAAGCAACAAAAGTCCCAGAACTTGCACAGTCCGAGGCAGGCTGCCTCAGACAATAGGGAAAGAAACGACCCGGATACAGCTCTGAAGAGAAGGAAGTGAAAACACGAGGCTGAGTGCGGCCCTGAGAGCAGCACGAGCCGAAAGCGCGTGCGCTGGACTCGCCGCTGCGCTCCCTCCCAAAGCAGAAACCGAATAGAGCCGAGCGGAAGTCGAGACGGAGCCGGCGGAACCGTTGAGGAGCCGAGCGAAGCCGAGTAGTACCAAGCGGGAGCAGAGGTCTCTCCCAGACCCTGTGCGGCTCCGCCCACAAACCCCTGAGGCTCCACCCTCTCCGCGCCTAATCTCGCCCTTCGGCCCAAATCCTGGGGATGCCAGTTTTTGTTTCTGGTTTGTTTTTAAGGATTTACTCAGAGTAAACTTCCCACAAAGGGATGTTTGCTACCTTAAGTCACTGCCGAAAACCAATTGATACCGACAGCCACACTCTACCTGCTGTTTCCATAAATTCCATCTCTTAAAATATCCTGGAACGTGCAAAAATCTTATTTTCTGAAAAGGGATAATTAGACCTTGTTTGCTGCTTTGAAAATTATAAATCTAACAGAGAAAAAATATTCATTTAATTATATAATGAACTATTGTACTGTAGACAGACATTTCCACACAAATAAAACATACACAGTACTGCTAAGAGAAATAGAGAAAGAATAAATCTGGGGAAAATTCCTTCTCAGAAGTATATTGTGTATTTTCTCAGGATGTTTGTCCACATGAATGTGAAATCGTGCTTTGTATGCACTTAGGGAATTAATTTTTTTAGATGAATTTTTAAACCCGTAAAAACTTGAGGACAGTACGTGCAATCAGATATGGCAGTCCTTCAACAGTATCTAGCCACATTTATTCACATACAAGTTAACTGTTTTTAAAACATTATTAAAAAGTTAGAATCTGAAGCAGTATTAATAGTTTTCATACTGTTTATATATCAAGTTCAGTTATATTAAATGGGAAATCTAACTCCAGAGATTATCAGAGTGGGCACCAGGTTTACAGCAGGGAAACAGTAACCCCAGTGACTTTCAGTTATCTCAAGAAATAGGAAGAACCAGCATAGAAAGTATCCATAAACCATAAAGGAGAGCCTACTCACATGTACCCTTTTATACCGTCAATTCCCAAAAGTCTGAACCCACAAATTGCAGGTTTTAGGCAAGTTTGTAAGAATTTAGGATATTTATTGAGAAAGAATGGTACCTCAAAATCTCAGAGCTTCCCTTTGTCAAGTAGAATTAGACTCTTCTTTCTTGTTGAAGACATTATGATAAATGGTCTCACCTGAGGTCATTACCTCACAAAAGCATGCCGGTTCTCCTCATGCCCATCCCTGTTTCATACCCTCACTGCATCCTACAACTAGAGGCAGATCCCAGTTTTCTCCAAGGGGCAAGGACAAATTCTGACC
Source organism: Avahi laniger (assembly GCA_963575035.1). Classification (NCBI taxonomy): domain Eukaryota; kingdom Metazoa; phylum Chordata; class Mammalia; order Primates; family Indriidae; genus Avahi; species Avahi laniger. The sequence continues at coordinate 37,389 of CAUYSK010032772.1, read as the reverse complement.
CTGAAGGAAACAATGTTTTCATTTATGTTAGGAATAGTTACATTATGTTTGGTAGTAGCCTGGTTTTATTGCTACTGTTGTTGTGGGAAGGTTTATATGTAGCAGGGTGTGTATGGCTGCTGAGTAGGCTAAAGCAGAAAACTGGGCTAGATATTGTCCACTGACACTATTCTCATGCACTTCCTCTGTACTACAGGTGTTGTCAAAATAAAAGCTACATTTCTCAGACTCCCTTAGAATTAGGATTATAGATGTGATTTAGGTTCTACCAATAAGATGGACTTTCAAAGATTAAAAATAGAAGGGAAGTCGCCAATTTCTTGCAGTTGTAACAGCAGGCAAACAAACTCCAATAGGTATGAGTTCCATCCAACATGGAGTGACCAGATGACTTGTTCTAGTGTCTAGATAGGAGAGTTGTGGATGTTAGGTGGTTGCGGTATGGGAAGCCACAAAAGCAGTAACCGGCACCAGCTTCCTGACAACTGGATTACAAATATAGTTGTGTAACCTTGGAGCCAAAATTGAGAAGACAGCTTCCTAACTTCTTCTCCAGGCCTCTGATTGAGTTTGTAAATACCTAATTCCAACTATTAAATTATTTTCTGCTTGAAAACACAGAGTGGTTTCTGTTTCTGGTGCACTATACTTTGACTGATATACAAACTCTTTTTAAAAAGACTTCTATAATACTTTGTGCACAGCAATTCCTCTCTTCCCTCACCTTGCAGAGTTAACTTGGCAATCCAAAAGTATGGCAGTTAGCCAAACAGCTGTCATTTATGATCCCTTAAGGAGATCATAAATCCTTTGCAGAGAATCCATGGCTCATTTTATGTTGCTGTAGTTAATATTTTCAGAGACATTCAAGAGAAAATACTATTGAGAAAGCAAGAAAAGATTGTGCTGAAATTTCTTAACTTTAAGAAAATCCTAAATACTCCCAGACAGAAAAGATAGGATATCTATAAAGAAATAGGAATAAGATTCAAATCAGAATTCTCGATGGCAACTCTGTATGGCTGGGAACTTCTAAAATTATTTCAATGTTTTCTAATAAAGAATTCATTGATAATCACCCTTATCAAATTATGTTAAAATACTGCTACAGAATTTTCATCCATATTTAGGATAGCATTGATCTACTCTGGTATTATGCAGTAAAAATTTCTCACATATCTAACAAATGAATAATTTTTTTAAATATTTTAAGTTAATTTTTCACAGATAGTATATACACAAATACATTTTATTTTATTTTATTTTATTTTATTTTATTTTATTTATTTTTTAGAGTCAGAGTCTTACTCTGTTGCTAGACTGGAGTACAGTGAAATGATCATAGTTCACTGTAACCTCCAACTCCTGGGCTCAAGGCATCCTTTTGCCTCAATCTCCCGAGGAGGTAAGACTACAGGTGTGTACCACTATGCCCAGCTAAATTTTTAAAAAATTTTCTGTATAGACAGGGTCTCACTATGTTGCCCAGGCTGGCCCAAACTCCTGGCTTCAGGCGATCCTCCCACCTTTACCTCCCAAAGAGCTGGAATTATAGGCATGAGCCACTGCACCTGACAGTATAAAAGTTTTAACTGCACAAAAGAACATTAAAATTTTCATCCTATATTTATGCCCTAGCCAGTTAGTCATCTCTTTAGACACAACCAGAATTAACTTTTTCTTTAAAGGTGTTTAGCACAAGGCTGAGTTTTTACAACAGCTTTTTTGAAATATAATTTACATACCATAAAATTTACCCTTTGTGGTATATAATTCAATGGTTTTTAGTATATTAAAAAAGGTTTACAACCATCACCACTATCTAATTCCAGAACCTTTATATCAACCTACAAAGAAACCTCATACCATTAGCAGTTATTCCTCATTTCCCCTAAACCTATCCCCTAGTAATCACTAATCTACTTTCTGGTTCTATGGATTTGCCAATTCTAGACATTTTATACATTAATAAATGGAATAAAAAAATATGTGGTCTTGTGTGCCTGGTCTCTTTCACTTAGCCTGTTTTTATGGTTTATCCATGTTATAACATGTTTTTAACTAACTCAGTGCTGTGAAATGTTATCAGTATGTGTTCTGCATGGAAAAGAGACAAAAGTGAAAAGTGAACACTTCAATATTTGCTATAATAGCTGTTTATTAGACATCTCTTAGACACGCTGAGGTATTTACTCATGTTTCAGTGCATATGAATGGCAGTCTTAGGAGCTGTGTTTCACAAGGGGCCAAGTCCCAGGAAAGCAAAACAGATGGGCAAAGACAGCAACAGTAGAGCAACATCGTAAAGTGTACAATATTATATGTTACACAGACAAATAAGGTTAGTTAGAGACAGGAGGTTTCATGTCATCAATGCAAAAGGTGTAGAAGCTTTCAAACAAACCAAAATGCATAATGACACCTTCTGCTTTTTTTAATTCATCACATCTCTAAGTGACAAATAATAAGCAAACTCTTTAACACTGTTCTAAACCTATAAACTCACCTTTTTAAAATTTATTGGAATATATAACAGAGAAAAGTGAAAAATACATATGCAAATGTACATATCAAAAGACCATAATGAAACAAACACTCTTATGTGCACTGTTTCTGTCAACACCAAGAAGCCTCTCTTGAGCTACTTCAATTAATATCCCTCCTGCCTATGTAAAGGTAATTTTTTTTGTTTTTCTTTTGATTTTGGTTTTAGTTTTGGTTTTGACACAGGGTCTTGCTCTGTTTCCTTGGCTAGAGTGCAAGTAGCATCATTATAGTTCACTGCAGCCTCAAACTCATGGCTCGAGCAATCCTCCTGCCTCAGCCTCTCAAGTAGCTGGGACTAGAGGTGTACACAACAACACCTAGCTAATTTTTCTATTTTTTGTACTGACAGGGTCTCACTCTTGCTCAGGCTGGTCTCAAACTCCTGGTCTCAAGAGATCCTCCCACCTTGGTGTCCCAAAGTGCTAGGATTATAGGCATGAGCCACTGCACTTGGCCTGAAGGTAGTTATTATCTTGAGTCTAAGCCTATTGTCAAATTTCTGTCCAAGAAAATGTGCTTCCTTTCTTTCTAAGACCTCACCAGAAGCACCATTTATATTTCTACCAACATTCTGTTCAGGACAATTTATGCATTATCTAAGATGATAGAAGTTTTCTTTGCTGTGTTCCTCACTTCCATCTGAACTCTCACCAGAATTGCCTTTGGTGTACATATTTCTACCAACTGTCTCTTCATGGAAATCTAGGCTTTTTCTATCATGCACTTCAAAATTCTTTCATCCTCTACCCATTACCCAATTTCAAAGCCATTTCCACATGTTTATATATCTGTTACAGTAGCATCTCACTTCTGATACCAAAATTTATGTTGGTTTCCCAGGACTGACATGAAAATTACTATAAACTGGGTGGTTTAAAACAACAGAAATTTATTTTCCCACAGTTCTGAAGGTCAGAAATCTGAAATCAAGGTGTGTACAGGCCACGCTCTCTCCAAAGGCTTGTCTCTTCCAGGTCCTGCTGGCTCCTGGTGTTCCAGGGTTTGTGGCAGCATATTCCAGTCTCTGCCTGTCTTTACATGGTCTTCTTCTCTGTGTGTCTCTACTTCTGTGTATCCCCCCCCTCTTCTTATGAGGATACCAGTCATTTGATTTAGGGAAAATCCGAATCCAGTATGACCTTATCTAATTAATTATATCTGCAAGGACCTTATTTCCAAATAAGTTCACATTCTGAGGTTTCAGGTATTCAGGAATTCTGGGGAACACTATTCAACCCATTACACTCCTCAATGTGTTTGAACAAGAAAACATGATCTGCAACATCCAAATAACTTAGTCTGCTGATCCTGGGAGTAAAAATCTGTGAACAATTTTAAAATCCAGTAATTTTAACTCATAATATTTCACCAGGGCCTCACATTTTGAAGGATCTGATATTTCTTTGATAAAACTGCTGCAGTTAGTCTGGTTAAGATTAAAGAAACCATAGATAGATTATTCTTGTAAAGTTTTGTTATGAGGTTAATGCAAAGCTAGCATTAACCTCATAAACTTCTAATGTGAATTTATAAGTTTACTTTTCCAATGTTATGAGACAGATTTACTAGGATAGAAATTATCTATACCTTGAAGAAATGGCATTTTGTTTATATAACCATTTTGACAAATACTCTTAAGAAAGATTGTTATTTGACAATTTGCTCACTTTCTTTCATCATTATTGATTTGATTTCCTTAAACTTACTATGGGCCAGTTGTGTTTATATGTATTTTCTTATAAAAGTGTTATTTTATAAAACTGTCATTATATGCATCATAATAATTTTTAAAATTTCTAACATATCTATTGTTATACCACTCTTAGTTTTTATAAGGCTTTATCTATAGCTTTACTTTTTTATTACCCTTACCTTATTTAAACTTGTCTTCCTTAGCCTTAACTGAGGCTATCTTATTTTCTTTTCAAAGAACAAGTTCTTAAATGGTAATGAAGATATGACATATCAAAACTTAGGAGAGGCAACTAAAGTGGTGCTTAGAGGTAAATTTACAGTTTCAAATTCTTATATTATTAATAGGAAAAAGCATGAAAATCTATGCTCTAAATATCTTTCTTAAGAAAATAGACAGAAAAGTAACAGCAAATCAAATCTAAACAAAGTAGTATAAGGTAAATGACAAAGATGAAATCAGAAAAAAATTAGAAAAAAATAGAAAAAAAAATTTCAAGAGTCAAATTTTGACTTCTTGGGAAAGATAAATAAAATTGATGAACTGTTGGAAAAAATGATCAGCTAGAAAACACATCAGCTATTTAAATAGAGATAATTTAATTAAGAAAATTGTTCAGTGTTAACAGATATTAGGGAACTAAAGTGACAACAAGAGAATAGTAACGTGTCACAAAGGTAGTGACTTCAAGAAGCAGCTACTATCCATAAAGTTTGAAGTAGGGACCTGTGGAGCTGAGACTCAGATCTTTGAGGAAAGGGCACTGATTAATGGTGCTGATGCCTCAGAAATTTGGAAAAGAGGTCCTAAGAAGCTGAAGTGTACATCTATAAAGAGATGGTTATGGCTGGCTGGTGTGGAGAATTTGAGAAATCACAATTAGGTTAGATTTGGGAATACGGTTGGGTTCATATTAAAGGATTCCACATCTTTATCTGAGATTCAACCAAATATGGATCAAAAATATTTAAAAATAATAGTAAAAAAATAACAATACAATAATAAAAATAGCATAAATGAAAAATATAACAAGTATTTGCTGTGATGGGTATCTTAAGAAACCTAGAGATGATTTAACATATACAAAAGGATGTGCATAGGTTATATGCAAATAACTATGCCATTGTTTATAACGTACTAGGGCATCCCTGGATTTGGGGGGCAAGAGTCCTGAATCCATTACCCACAGATACTGATGGATAAATGTATTTGAAAAACTGTAAGCTGGAAATAATTGCTACTGTTGCAAAAACTACTGCTTCCAGGGCGAAGAAGCATTTCTGAGATGATGATTACAGGAACAGGAAACAAAATAAGAAATAACATATCCTTCTTCCCTCCTTTCAATTTCTCCCTAGTATTCCTATTAACAGGGTCTAACGGGGAGTCAGATGGAAAAGTAGAAATGTGGTTTGCAGAGTCCCAAACCCAGCATTAGAAAGCAGAGCACAAAAGAGGTATATATAAGATAGGGAAAAAGCATGAAGCTAAAAGACAATGGCTTAATAATCAGTGAAAATAACTATACCTTTTTACTGAGCAATATGAAAAGCTGCTATTAATAGTTTGGGGTAGGGCCCTGAACAAAAGAAGGCTCTGTAAGAAGTCTAGGTGGCCAAACAAATTGCTGAGATGTATAACCCAGCATATCTCTTGGTGCTTTGGTGCTTGCAGCAAGTTACCATGCTATCTGAGTTATTCATCATGGACTTGGTCATATCTGAAAAACAAAGATATGAGAGAGTTCCTCATTTCCAGTTAATTGAGGAAGAAATATCTGAACCTGGTTTAAGGATGGTTCTGTATAAAATGCTGTTAATACCTCAAAGTAGACAGTTGTAGCACTTTAGTCCCACTCCAGATTGGCCTTGAGAGACAGTAATGAAAGATAAACATCTCAGAGAGCAGAACTTTTAGCAGTTCACCTTGATATTCATTTTGTTTGGAAGAAAAAAGGGCCAGAGGTATGGATCTACGTTGACTTGTAGGTGTGGCTAATATTTTGACTGTTTAACCAGGGATTTGGAAGAGACATAATTAGAAAATTGGTAACAGGGAGATTTGGGAAAGAGATATGTAGATGGATGTTTCTGAATTGGCACGGAGTATGAAGATGTTTGTGTTCCAAATGGATACTCATCAAAGAACTGCTGCCGTAGAAGACATGAATAATCACGGAAGGGGCAGTGCTTTGATGTCAATGGCATAGACACCGTGGACAAGGATTTGCCTTCCTTGCCTGCAATGCTTCTATGGACTTATGAGATGCCTCACAATAATGATACTCCACACAGTATTGTTTTTGACTAAGAAACTAAATTCACAGCAAATCAAATATGGCAATGGGCTTATACTCATGGAATTCATTGGTTTTACCATATACTGCATCACCCTGAAACATCTTATCTAATAGAATAGGAAATATAGTCTTTTGAAGACTCAGGTACAGTGCCAGTTGGGAGCAACACATTGTTGGGCTGGAACAATATTTCCTAGGATATGGTGTATACTCTAAATTGGTGAACAATATATGCTACTATTTGCTAGGATTCATGGGTCTGAAACTCAAGGAGATGTATATGGGAGTGGTTCTTCTTATTATTATCCCCGTGATTCACTAGTGAAATGTTGACTTCCCATCCTAGCAACTTTAGGCTTTGCTGGTCTAGAAGTCTTAATTTCAAGAGAAGAATGCTTCTATCAGGAGATATGGCAATGGTTCCATTAAACTGGAAGTTGAGACTGCCACCTGGTCACTTTGGGGCCTTCAAGCCAGTCAATCAATCAACAGGCAAAATAAACTATTCTATTAGTTTGGGTGACTGGTCCTGATTATCAAGGAAACATTGGGGTATACAACTCAATGGGGTTACAAAGGAGTATGTCTGTAATACATGAGATTCCTTGAAATACCTCTTAGTACTCCTGTTCTTGCAAAATTCCTCCTTTAGTTTCTATACTTCTGGGCTTGGTTTGTGTTTAGTTCTGTGACAAAGGGCTCTAGCCTCTTCTGCAGGTCACTCACATCATCACAGCTGGAATTTTGGAAGCAACAAGAGATCAATGGGGTCCCTGTGTCCTCGTGGCTTCCACTTATCCCCTCAGGTTCTAATATATTTTTGCTTCCCTGCTTCATGTCCTTCTTCCCTTCCTGATTACCTCCCCTCCTGGCTTAAGGTTGCCAAGGAAACACTGGTCCCACAAATTGCATAATGTAAATTCCTTATAAACATATCTCTTATTATATATGTACATATCCTAGAATTTCTGCTTCTCAGGTTGAGCCCTGACTAATGCATCTGTCCACATTTCTGACTTGTTCTAACTTTTCTTTACTAACTCCTCCCTTCTGGCTTCGTCTTCATTTGTTCATGTCCTCTAGGGTTTTAGTATTGACTCTTTTTTTTTCTTATGCTCTCCTTTTTACCCAACCTTGTAGACAAGATAATCAACTTCCATTGTATTAGTTCTCACCTATATGCCATTTATTTTTAAATTGTACCCCCAGCCCAAACTTCTCTCTTGAGCTCAATAGTGATGTTTCTGCCCACCTTCAAAGTATCTCTAGTTGGAAAATATTCCATAGGTATCCTAGACTCAACATTTCCAAAAATGAGTTCATATTGCTGATCTTGGTAAGTGGCACCACTGTACACCCAGTAACCAAAGCCAGATTCCAGTCTGTATTGCAGTATTTATCATAAAGCTTTGTAATAATTATGTATCTGCCAGACCTGCTAGACTACAAAGTGTTGAAAAAAGACATCAGTGTGTTAATCTTCTTATCCTAAGCACTTGGCACAATGAATAGTACTTAGGAGGCACTCAATATATGTTTAATGAATGAATAAATGAGTGAACAAATGACTGAATGAAAGGATAGATTCATAGGAAAGATAAAAAATTTCAAAGAGATAATAAATGGCAACATAGAGAAATAGAACATAGGAAATCTAAATTAAAAAAGACTCTACCTTGAAGATCTAGGTGTTTGGTATAATATTTTCAAAATCGTAAATATGGTTTTCATAAAGTATTATTTAACCAGAAGATTTCAGTGAAAAGAAGTACCACTATTTAAAATTGCTAGAATCTTTTTGCTTTTTCGTATTCACTGAATTTTGTACATAAAGTGCTTCAGGTACTTAATTTAAACTGGTGACAGCACATGAAGCTTTGATATTTATAAGAGTAGAAGTAAACTTTCACAGAACAAAAAATGTTTTCATTTTTCTAATAGAAATTTTATAATTAAATATAATTTATGCTAAATAACCATGATACTAATGGAGGAACATATTTGTTTTTAGATTAAGAATAGCTTTAAAATGTTTATTAATAAGTGAAAGTATAATTTGTATTTGTGTTATCAGTAAAATAACCAGTTGTCAATTTATCTATTAGAAAAATAATTAAATGCTCAAATGCAAACAGAATAAAAAAATAAGATTATGGCTTCAATTTGCATTAATATAATTGTATTCCATGGCTCATTTATCAAATTATTTTTCTCTAAAGAAGTTATTTCTTTACTGTCACACATTAACAACAACATATAATCACTATACTTTCCAGCATTTTCTAGGCCAGAGATCTCAGGGAAAGTGTTCAAGAGAAATACTTCATCTTGAGTGCTACTGATACACTGCATAGGGTTTTTTTAGAGCTATTCACCATACGACTTACCTTTAATTTGGACAACTATCTCCAGAAGATTGGGGAGCCTGTGTTATTTCACATCTCAAACAGCCACAGTCTCTTTAATCCAAGACTATCGGTTCTTTTAGTGGTACTCTTCTCTTCTATTTGGTTCTAGGCAGCTCTGTGTACCAATGGTCACATCCGCAATTCTTTTTGAGACATACCTCTCTCTTTCTCTAGACTTAATGTCAATCACCTTGATCCTATCAGGCTTTGGTGGGAGAGCTATATTCTTGTTCAGACTTTCAAATTGTTCAGTTGAAAGGATTTACTGAAGATATTTTATTGAAATATTTTAACAAAGGTGTGATGGCCACATTCTTGATTAGGCCATTATCTTGACATCCTAATTGACTTTGTAGCCCAAATACCCTCTCGCTTTTATCTTATACAACTGGATATGAGACTCAATTGGACCTTCCAACTCTGCGCATCTATAAATTTCTAGATGGTTATTCTGTCATTAAAACTTGCAGACTGACCAATTATTTTGAATCCATCTCTTTATTGCACTATCTTGTCAACTGTAGCCAATAGTAACTGATAGATGCTGTTAACATACTCTTTGCCTACTATAATATTTCACTGAAAGCTATGAGTTCATCAGGGACATTAACTGCCTTACAATTAATTGAAATAAGTGTTTCGCCAAATACTCCAACACTGCCTTATATAGATTGTCATCTTTCCAGTCTCTCATAATAGTTTTCCTGTCACCTGATTAGACCTGAATCTTATGTCAATATTTTAGGATTTTTATAATGATAACATGCCACCTCACTTTCAGTACTGAATTATTTATCAGTCAGAGTAGGCTAGGTTATGCCACACTGACAAACTGCTTCCAAATCTGGTGACTTGCAACAGTAAAGGTTGCGATACATATACACAACAGGTCAGCAATGGCTCTGGTCCAGATAGTTACATCCTTGACTCCCAAACTGATAGAGTGGCCTCTGTCTAGAACACTGCTGATCTTGTGGCAGAGGGAAAAGAGAGAACATGGCACATGTTATCTATTAAAGCTTCTGCTTGTACATAATACATGCTACTTCTCACATCTCATTTGGTAATAGAGCAAGTCATATTATCAAACCTGACATGAATGAGGCAAGAGATATCTCCTAGAGAGAGGCTGCAAGTATTAATATTTGTATACAATTTAATCAACTACACATACCAACCTTATTTCAGGAGCTCACATTGAATTTTGCAATAACTCCTCTACCATGGCTTCTTTTTCTAGATTGTCATCTCTGTTCTACCCATTCCTGCTTAAAATATAGGTCACATACTCTTTCTGCTAACTTTAATGTGCAAAATTTAAACTTTTACAGTTTGACATTTTGTTTAATATTTAATGAAATTTATATTTTGTAACCCTGCTTTGTTAACATTTCCAAAAGTATTACTTGCCTATTTATAATACTTTTAGCTCTAGAAACTAGGTCAATGACAAAAAACTAAGTCACTGGATTTTACTTTCTTATTGATAATGAGATTCCTGTCCCCATATTTACTTATTATCAATTATTATCATTCAAAATAAAATATTCTAATGCCTTTCCTGAAAATCTATCTACATTTATTATGGTTAGGTTTCTTTGTCATTTCAAAGTATTTTCCATGTTTTGTTGTGCTGATCTTTCAACATAACCCTACTCCTTACTATAGTCTGTAAGGTCCACGTCAGAGAGATCTTTACTACCTCTTTGATCTCATTTTCCTCTCCTTCTTCATTAAAGATCAGTCACTCTGATAACTTTTTTGAGCACTTTTTTTGTTGTTTTTTTTTTAAAATCTCAAAACCATTTCTCTTGCCCGTTGAAATGTTCTCCCCCAGATCTTGACCAGGTTACCTCCTTCTTTTCATTTGGGTTTCAGCTCAAATATCCTCAGAAGGACTTTCCTTGTCCCCTCTACCTAAAGTAACTTTCTCTCCTCCATCCTTCCATGTCATTTTCTTTCTCATTATTCTATTTTGTTGGCTTATCACTATCTAAAATAATCTTACTTGTTGATTATTTGTCTTCTCCAATCAGCATGTAAGCTTCATTAGGGCTGAATAATTTTCTAGTTCATTGATATAGCACTAGTGGCTAGAACAGTGCCTAGTGCAAAGTAGGTACTTGATAAAAATCAGCTGAATGAATGAAAAAAGACACCAGTCTTCATAAACTTCATGATGTGTCACCTTAATAGTCACTATCTATTTTTTTTCCTACCTACTGGCCATATCTCCTCTCCCAAGCATTGCAGGTACGAATTCCTCAGCTCCATTGTCCTCTGTTTCTCTTCCCACTCAACTTTCTCTTCCTAAGCAATCTTATTCAGTCATATGGCTTCATTTCCCATCAATAAACTGAATCCTAAATTTACTGATTTAGTTTAGATCTCTCTTCTGCCCTACTGAAATCTACTTGGATTTTTACATAGGTACTTACACATCATTTTCTTTGGTTTCTTACTTCAATAATTGTCATCAACATGCACATGGCTGGTCAAAACCTGAATCTCTGAAATGATTTTGGACTCCTCCCTCTCTTCTCTCCCCCATATTGAACCAACCACCCAGTACTGTTGGTGCCACCTCACAAAAATCTCTGGAATCTTTTTTTCATCATTACATTCTTACATTAGTCCAAGCTACCATTATATCTAATACGGACTGTTGTGATGGCACCTTAATGGATCTCTCCCTTTTCACGTTTAAGCCCTCTAATCAACCCTAAATGATAGACAAAGCAATAATTTAAAACCACATCTTATATTTGCTGAACTTCCCAAAGCTCTCGGTACAAAACCCATGATGTACAAGTAAGTCATTAGCCTGCAGATCTAATCCCCACCGTGCCCTCACTTTTCAGGTTTCAGCCACACCAGACCTCCTTCAGCTCCCCAAACTTCTCGCCAGTGCTACCTTCAGACCTTCACGTGCTTTAGCTCTGCTCTTACAGCGGCATTCTCCGGTTTTACCTAGTCAATGTCCTTTAGGTCTAAAGTACTTTCGGAGTTTTCTTCTACTCTTCCTGTTACTTGTTTGGTCATTTGATTAATGCTTTAAGCTACGTAATCTAATTGAAAAGGGTTCAGAGTGTCCGTTTTATCCCCAGGGCCCCATAAAGCCTGTTCCATGGAAAATTTTCGGGTTAAAAAAACTGATAAACGAAAGTTGGATTGGAGTGGTGAAAAAGATTACATACAGGAACAGGACCATTGGTAACACATTTTAAGAATGCAATTTTCGGGTCCAGGGAGAGGGAGTGGTGGCACGTCGCAAAGGTCTCGGTGGCGATGAACTTTCAACCGACGGCCAGGACCTGAGAGGCTGACGAGATCACACAGACAGTACTACTATCATCTTTAAGTCATTTGCTAGTTTTTAACTTTGGCCTGTAAGCGACAGCCTAAGACAGGAAGCAGCTGCAGTCTTCTTAAACCGCAGCCGCTGACCTTAGCGGCAAGAGACCCGACCTGCCCTCCAGGCGCCCGGCACTCGGCAGCCAGAGCCGCCGCGCTACTCCCTCAGCGGCGGTCCCGGCCGGCCGGCGCGCGCGGGGCACGCGCGCCCCCAGCGCCTCTGCGCGCGGCCCCGGCTCCCAGGCGCCTTGCTAAAGGCCCCCCCTACTCGCTGAGCGCGCGGCCCGTCCGCCCGCTCGTTGACCCGATTCCTCCATACGTGGCCTCCTCAGAAAGTGCCTGTCTGGTCAGTCGAAGAGTCCTTGAGTCAGCGCAAAAATTTCCTTTCAGAAGCATACATAGCACAGGAATGAAGGATATTTCACTACGAAGTGGAATAGTTGTCTTCGGGCCAGGTTAGGAAAGACACGTGAGGAGCTGGATCAAATCAGGCACTGTTAAGGACAGCCGTATCCGGGCCCTCCTGCCGCAGGCTGCCTTTCCAGCCAGGGGTCCTTCAGGTAGGAGGTCCTGGGTGACTTTGGACGTCCGCAGATCCTCGGTGCAGTCTTAGTCCAGGGCTTGCCAAACAGGTTTGTTTTTCTCTCCTTTTAGACCCGAGGCCCTGTCGCAAACATGCTTCGCCAGATCCTCGGTCAGGCCAAGAAACATCCGAGCGTAAGTTCGTGATCCCTGTCCCAGTGTCCTCCCTTGTCCATCTTTTATCAGGGTACGGCAGCCTCGGTACCCGGGGAGCGTCCTTTTCTCACAGCCACTGCCCGTCTCTCGGGCTAGACCCTACCTCTCCTTGTGTTGTCATCTCGGTTGCCCCAGGCCCTTGAGCTGTGACCTTCTAGGCCATGCATTGTGGGGTTTTGGTTGGTAGGCGGAAGATGAAGGACACCTGCGAGGAAAATAAACAAATGGATGTTGAAACAATCTGGTGGCCGCGCTCTCTTGCAGGTTGGTCGGTCAAAGAGGAATAGATGTGCGCTGTGTGGCTTAGACCCTTTCATAGGTCAGGTCCCCTGTTTGTAAGCCATCTCTTGAAGATCTTGTACTCACTGCATTGCACCACCAGGCCTTGTGGCAAATACGAGGGCTCCATGATTTGGAATCCTCACTTTGAACGTCTTTGTTTTTGGAGGAATTTGGTAGTGCAGAATTTAATTGCAGTTAAGTTCTTTTATGTCTCATTTTCCCCAGCACACCAATGTGCTGTGTACCTAAAACATAGGCAGTCTTTAGTCTATCTTAAATCCAGTTCCATAAATTTGCAGCAAGCATTGATAGCAATACGTTTTCAGAGATTTTGGCTAATGCACATATTTGTAATAGACATGTTTACTTGGTTATTCGCACTCCTTATTTCATAGAGATTTTATTTTTCAAACATCTGTATGGAGGTACACTTAATTTATTTACAAAGAAACTTTTTTCAAGCTTCAGGATAAAGAAAGCCAGAAAATTTAATGGGAATGATGTATAAATATTAGAGAGGTGAAGAAGACTTGATGTTTTCTTGAAAATTTAAAAGTTTGCCTATAATTTGCTTCACATTAAAAAATCAGATACTTAAACCAGAATCATCTTAATATCCTTTGCAAATTCCATTTTTTTAAGAACACAGTTATGAGAAGTATTACCTCAACGTAATGTATACCTTTATTCAAATTTTAAGACAAAATAGTAGTTTTAAACTTGGGAATCAATATGTAGAAACTACTGTAGCTTCTTTTTGATCACTGTCTAGATATTTGAGGACAACTATTAATTCCTTCTATTTGCGTTTGGTTCTAGTTGATTCCGCTCTTCATATTTATTGGAGCTGGAGGTACTGGAGCAGCACTGTATGTCTTGCGTCTGGCATTATTCAATCCAGATGTTAGGTAAGTCCTTAAACATGTTTAAGTACTGCTTTAGGAGCCACAGTCTTTCTAGGGAGGTAACATCAAGTAGTAGAATGAAACTGACTTTCAGAGTTATATAATAAAAGTTCACATCCCCAGTCTGCCCTTGTCATTTACTTTTTGTGGTTCATGAAATTACCTAATTTTTCTGAGTCTTATTTTCTAATAGATAAAGTAGAACTGCTAGTAATGATTTCAGGATTCATATAATAATTATTTTTATAAAATACTTAGTCATGGTTCTTGGCACATGTAAATTTTTTTTTTCCTGCATTTCCACAATAGGTAATGTTTCTTTTTGCAGTTGGAAAACAAAAGCAAAGAAAAGATTGATTCAGTTTATTCTATATATCACTTTTTTGATGAAATAGAAACCTTTGTAAAAGCCAGGTATAAAGTCTCTTGTGATAGGGATAGAGACATGAACAAACTGCCATAAGAGGCCCTGTGTTCTACCTTTTTTCTAATTGATTACATGGGGTTGCTTATTATAGATCCTATCTCTGTTTCAACTCTGAAATGGCAATAACACTACTTAACAGAAAGTCAGATTGATCTATTCAAGGTACTAGCTTTTTATGAAGTATAAAAGACTATTTTAAATAGTGTTTTATTACTGTAACAATCATAATGTTTTATTTCTTTTAGTTGGGACAGAAAGAATAACCCAGAACCCTGGAACAAGCTGGGTCCCAATGATCAATACAAGGTAAACTACAAAATTGTTTCAGAATTGCTGGAAAGTATATTATAATACATTTTGTTTTGAGATGGTTTCTTTTTGAAATTGAATA
The DNA here is from genome assembly GCA_963575035.1 of Avahi laniger. Taxonomy (NCBI): domain Eukaryota; kingdom Metazoa; phylum Chordata; class Mammalia; order Primates; family Indriidae; genus Avahi; species Avahi laniger. The sequence continues at coordinate 22,345 of CAUYSK010032772.1, read as the reverse complement.
TACAAGTAAAACTCCATTATAATGAACTTGGAAGGACTGCTAGATTTGTGAAATTAAAATGGCATATTATTCTAATATTTTTTCTAGGAATTTTATTCCTGGTTTTTAGACTTGATGTGAAATTAAGATAATGTCTCAATTATAGTGATTTCACTAGAGATAAGGGAAGCTAGTATAGTTATCATTTACCATTTTCTTAGTTCTTGGATAGTCTAGCAGTTGGTTCTTAGATTTAATTGTACACAGAGCTTGTTAAAACCTCCAATTCTTCTCCTTTACTCCCAGAGATTCTGATTCAGTTGGTCTTTTGTGGAGACTGAGAGTTTGCATTTCTAACAAGGTTTCAGATGATGCTGATGGTTCTTGTCCACGGATCACACTTCGAGTAGCACTAATCTATTGGTTGGTTTGGTTAGCTGTTCTTATTGGTGTGGCTAAAATATTTTAGGTGAGCCTTAATAGGAAGAAATGAAAGTCAGTTGAAGCTTAAATTTTACCATGAACCTCCTAGATAAACTTAAAGTCGTCTGTGGAACTATTCCAGAGAATGATTTCATGCACTGAGACCACTTATTAATTCCCCAAACATAGCCTTCCTTATGTGTAAAAATTTTTGCATACAAAGACAGACCCTCACAAATGCCAAAAACTAGGGCAGCTTTATTAAGGTATAATTCACATGCCATACAATTCACCTATTTAAAGTGTTTAATTTACCTTATAAAGTGTGCACTTTATACTATAGCAAGCTGCTTCATCAAAAGAGAATAACTGGCAGTTTGCTTTAGCACTCTTAAGAAGAGGGGCTCTGACCAGTGTGTGTCCAGGATCCCTTAGCTGACATATGTCCATGCTGGAGATGTATGCTGTCATTACTGATGACAGCAACTTTTACGATCACCCTTTGTGATTTCAAACTTCCCACTTAACCTCATAATTTGACTTCTGAATCCTTACATAGATGTCCCTCCAAGAAGCAAATAAAAATGCACTGGCCCAGCTGAAACAGCCATCTGATCTGTGTGGATTTTGCCTCAAAAAATGATAAATAGGCATACTGATTTATGCATTGGCCTTATGAATTTGTTTAAATTAAGTCCATTCCAGAGAAAATTATTCCACAACCAAGAAACTTTAGAAAAGTAAACAAAAAAACAACAGACTGTGGTCCTTCCACCAGAGAGCATATTGGAGTCCCTGGGTATGTGTAGTTCAAAAGGTATAACCAGTGAGTCTGCTAATGCATCCAGCTGCTAATGTTTTGGAATATGTTGACACATACCAGTGTGAGCCATGTGAACTGGGAAAGGTATGTTGCTGCAACAAAAACGTATGTAGCATAGAGTGGTCTGTGAAGAGCTGTGACACTGATATTAGAGTATGGGAGGATGAAGAGTCATGCTATATAATGGTAGAAATGAAAGGAACCAAATTCAGAAACTTGGGAACCTGGAGTGAATGAAACCTACTTACTACTGCTTTTAAACCCAAGTAGAATGATATAGACTAGATTATTATCTCCATCATTCACAGTCTCTCACCTAAGATAATTTGTTTTTCTGGCCCACTGGTATCAGATTTGGCCAAGTGAGTTGCTCTGACAAATCATAAGTTGGGGGAAGTGATATCTGCCACTTCTGAACCATTGTGTGGTTCCCCCATTGTTCTTTTCCATCTCTCATGAGACCAAAACTGACAGGTAAGGGCTAGTTATTCAGTTTCAAATTAGAGTGAAAAGAATATGGAGCAGTCAACTTACAAATGACATGTAATGTGAGTGAAAAACAAGCCTTTATTAGGTAAGCCACTAAGATTTGAGGGTGTCTTAGATAGGGTTCCTATACCAAGATATCATAGACTTGGTGGCTTAAACAACAAATTTATTTCTCACAGTTCTGGAATCTGGAAAGTCCAAGTTTAATGTGCCACCCAATTCTGTTCCTGATGGAGGTTATCTTCTGGGTTATGTCCTCACAAGTTAGAGAGAGTGAGAGGAAATGAGCTCACTCTTGTCTCTTATAAAGGCATTAATGCAATCATGAAGGCTCCACCCTCATGACCTAATTACTTCTCAAATGCCCAGTCTTGAAATACTATCACGTTGGGGATTAGGGTTACAGCATATGAATTTTGGGAGGACATAAACATTCAGTCCATAGCAGGGGGTTATTTATTGCCATGTTATGATCTAGCAAAAGCTAATGAATACAGACAGCAAGAGATAGGATTTAAACATTAAAAGCCCAGCAACACTTGTTAACTGAGTAAAATGCCTCAACGCTAAGATCAGAATATGTTGTGCCTTCCCGACTATTGTTTCAAAGACTCTCAAGGTAGCCACTTTTAAATGAAGAAAAAGAACAGGGGCCTGGAAGTTGAAAAGTAAATTAGCAGATTTTAAAATTGCTTCTAGAGGGTATTTTGGGTATGAAGCAAATGCATCAGAAGCCTGCTTAGTTTTGAGAAAATTGGCAAAGGTACTGTGAGCTTTCTACTGCATGGGTGTAGGGACTTGATCTCCTTTTTATTCAGTGTTTGGCAAGTCATATAACTTGATCTTCAATTCTCTCTTTTATAAAGTAAGAATGAAAAGTGTTATTGTGATAATTAACTAAGATAATACATAAAGCATCTAGCCCAGTGGCTGACATGAGCCCAACAAATATTTATTTTCTTCTCCTTAATATATACCTGCAGACTCTTTTGTAAATATTCTTTCTAATATTTTGTTAATATGTTAGAGGATAGCATAATTAGTTTCTTTTTTTAAGTCTCATTGTCTAGGTTCATTGCTTTTTAAGAGAATGCTGTCAGAACAAAAAATACTGCTTTATGGCTTATTCATAATTTTCTGTCCATAAAAGTCTGTGTATGTGTCTCAAGGATACTTGAGAAATAAACTTGATAACCTGAAGATTTTCTTTTTTAAAAAAATGAAGTAAAATAAGGATTTTTCAATTAGAGGTAAAGAAGTTAGTGTATGTTCGAAGGAATAAAGAAAAGGATTTGAAGAAATAATAGATACAGATTTGTGAACTCCTTGCTTAAGATCCCAAAGAAAATGTTGATGGTTCTGTAATTTGGGGTTTTTTGGAGGTAAATAATACAGTAATTATAACACAACTTCTTCAATGTTCTTTTGCGCAAGAATGAGTAAACTGAAGATTATAGCCTTAGTTGGGCTTATGTACAAGTATAATGTTTACTCAGTAGAAACTCTGGAGCAGTTTCAAATATAAAATCATTTTTTGAAAAAGTTACTGAGAGTAATAGGCAGTTTTTAAATATGGTAAGATTTATTTCTATTGTAAAATTAATTGAATATAAAGAAATTTTTGGAAATTTTAAACCTGCAAAAATTGCAGTATTATTTAAAAGCTATTACCACAGGTGGTGAAATGTCAGTTTGATATTGATACAGTTCAGGTTAGGAAATTAAGGAAATATCTAAGTGACAGACACAGAGAAAATAGAAAAGCCATTGAGGCAAGCCAGTTTGTGTCTAAAAAGCTATGATGTAAACCGCAACGTAAAGCATTACCTTATATTAGTAGCCTCTGTTGCAAGATCTCTCCATCTAAATTATTAACCAGTTATTAACCACTTTATTAACCAAGTAGAAATGCTAATTCTTGATATTCCTCTGTTCTCTTGGAGATTCTTCCATGTACTTAGTGGTGATGAAATAAAAACTTATAGAATTAAAAGTATAAGAAGGAATTCTTAATTATTCACTTTGAAATAAAGAGATTTTTTTATGGGTTCTGACTATAGACTGTTCTTACACTGCTCTTCTGAGATAGATTGAATTTTTTTATTTTACCAAAACTGTAATTAAAGAACTGGAATTTAGGGTATAGTATTTTTCTCTGAATGGCTTTTACATGGTTAAATATGCTTTAAAAATTCATATCTATAATTGTTACTATAGAAAAACTGAATAAAACTTTTATGCCATCTCAGTGTATTTGATAGATTATCTAAAATATCTTTTTTCTTTTCCAAGTTCTACTCAGTGAATGTGGATTATAGCAAACTGAAGAAAGAAGGTCCAGACTTCTAAACCAAATGTTTCACTATAAAGCTGCTTAGAATGAAGGTCTTCCAGAAGCCATCCGCACAATTTTTCACTTAACCAGGAAATATTTCTCCTCTAAATGCATAAATCATGTTGATGTATTGTGTTGAGGATTACACTGATTAATAAATATCTGAAACTTGGTATGTGTCACTCGTTAATGCTGAAATCATGCTTAACATGCTCTGAACTTTAGGGTATAGGAAATAAACTATTAAAATTTAAGGAATTTCTGTGTATTTGTATAATAAAACACATTTTGTGTATAGACCATTTGTAATTTCACTAGAGCATATTTAGCAACTGGACATCATAGAAAGGTAGATTGGGAAGAATACCGAAGCCTCTGTAACATTGGCAAAATGGAATCCTGTATTTCTGTTACTGGCTGATGTTGGAAGGGTGTGCACTTTTTGTAATGGTTTTTACCTTGGGTTTCTCTTTATTGAAGATTTTCAAGGTTTTCAGTTGCTTTGGTCTTAAGATCGAAGTTGAATTCTGAGTCTGTCATGCTAACCCTGAAGCTAAAAGTCAAGAGATTTTGAGAATTTCTGCTGCTGAGTCTTGGCAGGTTTTCAAAAGCCAGAAAGTATTTTAGTAGCAATTTTAAGGTGGGGAAAATGTAGAAGGTTTGTCTTTTTTTAAAATGGGTTTTGGAATTGGAATTAGGTTGGAGAAATAGTGAATGTGTATATTGATGTTACCTCTTACATGGCTAAGACCTTTTAACCAAGTCAAATGGTCCAATGAGCAGAACATTTCAAGGGTGACTAATCAAGAATTAATCATATCTTATCAAATTGTCACGTAGGTGTGTGTAAGTCATCACAGAAACTTGAAGAACTTAGACAATTTTGGATTTTAATATACAAATATAAAATTAAATGTTTACAAGGTAGAGCACATTTTATATATCAGGAACTGAACTAAGCAATTGAATCACATGGATTGTCTCATACATTTTTTTAAATTTTTAAGCAGTTGAAACTAAAACTTGGATTAGTTAAATTACTTGAATTCATTCTGTTAGTCAAATGGTTGGCATTTGAACCTAGGTATTGAATTTAGAGTGTGTGGAGTGCTTTTCAGTTACTTAACTATACTTTTAGCTCCTGTGTGTCATGTATAATTTCAATGTCTAAGAGCAAGGTTTCTCAGTCTCACTGCTATCAACTGTTGGTCCTAGACAATTCATTGCAGTGAACTGTCCTGTGCATTTTTAGCATGTTTTAGCAGCTAATCTGTCTTCTACCACTACAGACCAGAAGCATTCCTTCCCTTCTCTCCTCCAGGTTGTGAAAAAAATGTCTCCAGATGTTACCAAATGTCCCCTGTGGGCAAAATTGCCCCACTCCTGCCTCTGTTGAGAACTACCCTAGAGACTGGTACAAATCACTGACCTCAAAGTTTAAAATTGTGTAAAGAAACAGTGTGTCAAGTAATTGAAAAACATTAAGCAAATCCAAATAAATACTACATTAAGAAATAAGTAATAGCATTTTCTATTGAGGATAATTTTAGAGATCCTGAAGATACTTAGAATAACATCTTTGTATTCAGTGTCTATTCTTAGACTTTGCAATGTAAGAATTAATGTTAAAATTGGCATGAAATAAGGTATGGCTTAAAGAAGAAACTACTTTCTATTACTGCTATTTAGAAAATTACAATGGCAATAGAAGTAAATTGTCATTTAGAAATGTATTAGATGTGAGTGCTGCCAAAAAAGATAACAAACTCTTTTCCTCCTGAAAGAATTTAGTTAAAATTGTGCTTTTACAGTGCTTCCTACTTAATCAGAAAACAGACTGCTTTGTTAGTTTTTCATGTTAATGAGGGCACCAGGCAAAGCTACATTTAAATACAGATATTGTCCTTGGTCAGCATTTATGTGTATTTGAAAAGTTGTAGTTTTCAGGATTTATAAATGCTTCCCAGTAGGTACTTGTCTTAGTCCATTTATGTTACTGTAAATGAATACCTGTGACTGGGTAATTTATAAAGGTTTATTTGGCTCATGATTCTGCTGGCTGGGAGGTTGGGCATCTGGTGAAAGCCTCAGGCTGCTTCCATTCCTGCTGAATGCAAAGGGGAGCTTGCATAGGCAGAGATCACATGGCAAGAGAGGAAGCAAAAAGAGAGGAGAGGTGCCTCTCTTTTCTTGGCAACCAGCTCTTGAGGATAATGAGTGAGAATTCCCTCATTACTATGAAAACTACATCAAGCCATTCATGAGGGATATGCCTTTGTGACCCAAATACCTCCCATTAGACCTCACCCACCTCCAACACTGGGGATCCTTTCAATGATTCAGACCAAAAACTTTAGAGTCTTCATTAACTCTCCTTCACACCCCATATCTAATATATCAATAAATCATGTTTGCTCTACCTTCAAAATATATATGGAATACGTATTTTCCACACAATTCCTACACTATCACCTTGGTCTTAAAACACTGTCTTCTAACCTGGATTGTTAAAATGACCTCTTAGCTGGTCTCCTGTGTAAAACATTCTCAACACAGCAGCCAGAGTAATCTTTAATACATAAGTTGGAATATGACATTCCTCTGCTCAACACCCACGAACATTTCCTCATTTTACTCAGTAAAAGCTAGATCTACCACCTCTTCTGCTACCAATAACTTTCTGACTCCCCTTTTTACTTCATTTTGCTTGCTCATTTTCACCAAATGGACTTCTTTGATCAACAAACAGAAGCATGTTCCTGCAGCAGGACTTTGCATTTATCTTTCCCTCTGCTTGGAATTCTTTCCCCCCCAATAGTGGCACGCATGGCTCACTCACTTTTTTCTAGTCTTTGCTCTACTATTACCTTTTCTTTTCTTTTCTTTTCTTTTCTTTTCTTTTCTTTTTTTTCGAGACAGAATCTCACTCTGTTACCCGGGCTGGAGTGCCGTGCTATCAGCTTAGCTCACAGCAACCTCAAACTCCTGGGCTCAAGCAATCCTTCTGCCTCAGCCTCCCGAGTAGTTGGGACTACAGGCATGCGCCACTATGCCCGGCTAATTTTTTCTATATTTTTAATTGTCCAGCTAATTTCTTTCCATTTTTAGTAGAGACGGGGTCTTGCTCTTGGTCAGACTGCTCTCGAACTCCTGAACTCAAACGATCTGTTCACCTCGGCCTCCCAGAGTGCTAGGATTACAAGCGTGAGCCACCGCGCCCGGCCCACTATTACTTTTTTTGTTGTTGTTTTTTTTGAGACAGAGTCTCACTCGGTTGCCCAGGCTAGAGTGCCATGGCATCAGCCTAGCTCACAGCAACCTCAAACTCCTGGACTCAAGTGATCCTCCTACCTTAGCCTCCCGAGTAGCTGGGACTACACGCATGCGCCACCATGCCTGGTTAATTTTTTCTATATATATTTTTAGCTGTCCAATTAATTTCTTTCTATTTTTGGTAGAGACGGGGCCTCACTCTTGCTCAGGCTGGTCTCGAACTCCTGAGCTCAAATGATCCACCCGCCTCGGCCTCCCAGAGTGCTAGGATTACAGGCTTGAGCCACTGCGCCCGGCCTACCTTTTCAATGAGGCCTTCCCTGTCCAAAATTTTACACCCTACCTCACTCCAATCACTTTTTATCTCCTTCCCTTTATTTTTACTCAGTATTTGCTACCTTTTAGTGTTATATAATTAGCTTACTTATTTTGTTTGAAATGTCTCTCTACCGCTAAAATGTAAGCATCACGAGGACAAGTATTTTTGTCTGTTTTGTTTATTATTGTATTCTGGACACCTAAGACAGTACATACCACATAATTGGTGTTCAATAAATATTTGTTGAATAAATAAAGGGCCAGTTCATGAAGTGTTAAGACTGGAGTATCTAGTCTCAAGTGGTTACAAGTGATTCTTGACCAGTGACAGAGAGTTAGAACTGGAGATGGCATACGGCCTTTTGCAAAAGAACTGTGAGTGGTATTTTCTCACCATTAATCCCAGTAGATAATTTTTAAATAGATTTTTAAAAATTTCCAAATAAAGCATTATGTTTATGCTAAAACAACATCCCCTGTCTTGGATTTTGAAGGTTGTTTATTTTCTTATTTCACAACATTTCAATTAAGATGAATATTAGTATTTTAAAAAAGAAAGCAGATACAAGCACAAATAAAACCAAAGAGGACTTTCTTAAACAAAACAAAACAAAACAAAACAAAACAAAACAAAACAGGGAAATAGTGGAGCCAGGACTTGAATCCAAACACTTTCCTTCAGAATTCAAGCCCTAAACTCTCTAGATTTATCTCATAAGGTTGTCTTTAAAATTAAATAATATCTTGTACATGAGGAGTTTAGTATATCTCCTGGCAGAAAAAGCATTACATAGATATTAGCTATGATAATTATAAACTTTGGAATGTATTTCTTCCCTTCTCCAGAAACTTTAATGGGAAAATTCTAAAAGTCATATAAAACTCAGAGGAAAGAAAAGGACTATTTAGTAAAAGTCTATCCAACTATCAACAATCTGATTAAACAATCTTTTATTGCAAATATCATTGATTTCAACATATGGACAAGGTGACTGCCTTTACACCAGAGTGGTAAATCTAAGAAGTGGTGTGATTTACATTTTTCCCCAGGTTTTCTAAAGCAATGCCTGCCCATATAGCATGTCATAATAATGTTCCACTCTCTCTGATTTTCATTATGACTCAGTGAATCAAAATCTTGATATGCAGGTCATCTTTCCTAGGTTGAAAATGATACTGAGTTAATCCATGCCTGAGATAGAAAGAATTATCTGATGCTATGTGAATGACAAATAGCATCAGGAAAAATTTATTTTTCTTGAGGTCTCTTCCTCTGCTGTTGTTTTTTTAATCTTAAAAGGCAACAGCTTGTATGCTCTATAATAACATTTTTCTGTTTGTTCCCAACACCAGTAAAAGAAAGGAGTTAATACTACGTAAGATTTTTAGACCTCCATCCTAAGTGAAGTTACATTGCAAATATATTTGTTTTAAACTGGCCAGTCATTTATCCTTCCCTGTTATTTGCAGATGGTCCCCAACTTCGATGGTTCACTTTACAATTTTCAACTTTCCAATTGTGCAAAAGTGATATGAACATCATGATATGTGATAATTTATTCAGTAAATTACATGAGATAGATAGTCAACACTTTATTATAAAATAGGTTTTGTGTTAGATGATTTTGCCCAAATTTAGGCTAATGTAAGCATTCTGAGCGTGTTTAAAGTAGGTAAGATTAACCTATGATGTTTGGTGGATTGGGTGTGTTAAATGTATTTTCAATTTAGAATGGGTTTATTAGGACATAACCCCATCATAAATTGAGGAACATCTGTACTATATTTAAACATCTTAAGTTACAAAGCAATATAACAAAGAATCCTGTTAAATTGCCTTAATCCTATAATTCTAACAAGAGATTTGTCTTTTTTTTTTTTTTATTAATTACTTGTAAGTAGTGGTGTGCTGGCAAACATTTCACAACCAGGTCTTTGGGAAAAAAAAATCCTGATTTGCAGCATTTGCCAATTTCTGTTGTGTTAAATATTCCCAATTGTGATTGGCCTTTCCCCAAAGATATCCATGTCCTAATCCCTGGAAGCTGAGAATATATTATGTTATGGCAAAAGAGAAGTAAGGCTGCAGAGGAAATTAATATTGTCAATCAGCTGACCTTAAAATAGAGAGATTATTGCAGATTATCTAGGTGAGCCCAATGTAATCAGAAGCATCCTCAAAAGTGGAAGAGGGAAGCTTCAGAACAGAGGTATGAGTATGGAAGAATGGTCAAAGAAGTGCAATCTGCTGGCTTTGAAGTTGGAGAAAGGCAGCCATGAGCCAAGGAATGTGGGCTGCCTCCGGAAGCTGGAAAAGCTATTGACACGGATTCTCCCAGAGCTTCCAGAAAGTAATTCAGCCCAGTGAGAACCATGACAGATTTCTAACCTACAGAATTGTAAGATAATAAATTTGTGCTTTTTAAAGCCACCAAATTTGTAGTAGTTTGTTATAGAAACAATAGAAAACTAATACCACACAGTGGCAGGATTCAAGGTACCATCTTGGCATTACTGATCACAGGTTGGGAAAAGAGAATAATTAGTTCTTGGGAGCTGATGTGAGCTGGCTCCAGCACACCTCTGGGTGGATTCAAATAAGAAAAGTTTTGTTCATTTTCTCTTTATATTTCATAGTAGAATATAAGCTAGATAAAAGGTAACTAATTGAAAACCACACACTGTAATTACGCCATTTCCTGGTGTTTACTTTTCTTTCTTTTTTATTTAGGACCTAAGGCAGCTGGAAGGTAGAAAGGTGAGAGATTAGGGAGTAAAAAAGAAATGGAACAGGGTTGTCATGTAGAACTCATTAGGAGGACTTTTCAACTACACTGTGGCACAAATGACATCTCATGGGATTGAGCAAAATTAGGGGGAAAAACTCAACCCCAAACCTGTTTGTTCTCTGCTCTTGCGCCACCACCACCATCAATCAACACAGAAGACTTCTGTGACACAATGTGTGTTTGTGGGGGGGGTTCTCCCCACCATCAAGAAAGCAATTCATTCTTCAGCACACTAACTGGGTGTCCTCCAATTCAATTCTGACACTATCTACTTGGAGATAGCATCAGATCCCACAGATTGGAGGCTTAGTCCCCAAGTCTCCCCCTACCTCCACACCCAGACATCAGTGGCAAGTCTGTGCCTCTGGAACTTCTAACTGACCAGCTTCAAGTCACGTAATTTTCTCTCTGGATTCAATTAATTTGCCGGGAAACATCACAGAACTCAGAGAAACATTTACTTGCATTTACTGGTTCATATAAAGGATACTGCAAAGGATGCAGACGAAGACATGCATAGGCTGAGGTGTGAGGGAAGGGGTGCGGAGCTTCCATGCTCTCCCTGGGCATGCTACCCTCCACCCTCTATGAAGGGAGCTCTCTGAAATCTGTCCTCTGGGGACTTTTATGAGGACTTCATTCGATAGACATGATTGATAACCATGCAGAAATGTGATTGGACAAAAAGGGTCTGATCCAATACTAATAGACTGAGAGGGGAAATCCAGCAAAGCCTGTTTGTTTCAGACTCCTCTCGGCATCTCTGTGCAGCATTCCTTCCTCCAGGGTAGGGGGCACAGGACCCTTTCTGAAATGAAGTCTTAAAACCCACAATCAGATTAAAGTCCTGTTTTGGGCTAGTGAAAGGATGGCAGGGGAAAGTCAGAGAGAGAGATTCTGTTCCCTGCTTCTGAGGCCTAAAGTGCGGAACATTATAACAAAAGACTGCAACAAGGGCTATGGGAGTTATGAGCCAGGAACTGTGGACAAATATATATATGTATCTCCTGATATCACAGTCCCCAACATTGTTTTAGATTTTTATACAAATATGAAATCTGCTATTCTTGAATAAGATTTTAAAACAATTTTGACCAGAAACTAAAAGAAGTCAAAATCCTGTAGGAAAAGAGCATGGGGTTTGGAATAATACCTTGGTTTTAGTACCTGCGCAGCAACTCACTGGGCTTTGATCCTTGGCAGTACCTTGCTCAAAGCTCTCTACTGTGATTCCCCACCCTCTCCTGCCTCCCTCAGCTGTGGATCCGTACCGGTCTGTGGCCTGTTAGGAACAAGGCTGCAGAGCTCCACCGCACCTCCCTTCCCTTGTCCATGGAAAAATTGTCTTCCATGAAACTTAGGAACCAGGGTGGGGGTGGGGAGCCCACACAGCAGGAGGTGAGTAGCAGATGACCAAGGAAAGCTTCATCTGTATTTACAGCCTTTCTCCATCACTGGCGTCATTATCTAAGCTCCACCTCCCCTCCCTGACCGCCCATGGAAAAATTCTTCCATGAAGCCAGTCCCTGGTGCCAAAAAGGTTGGGGACCACTATTCTAGAACACAGAGGCTGAAACAAAGGCTCACAGGCAGGCAGTTCATTTGGGATCAGGAGTGACGAATAGGGGTGGTGAAATAAGGAAGAAAGACAAGGCAACACAAAGATGGGTTACTGTGTTGTCTGTCACCATGGGTGACTAGTGCTTAATGTTATAAGACTTCTGAGAAGCCTTACGAAGGGCATCACAGAACTCTCCGCCTAAAGAATAAAGGGGATGAAAACGTTTAGCCCTTGGCTCTTGTCGGCCATTGGTGAAGGGTAGTCTCAAAGGCATTAATTACCCGGAACTTCTGAGTTGTGCCTGTGTGACAGGCCAAGTGCATCACAGGGTCAGAAAAGTGACAGGTGCTTAGCACCTGCCCATGGTAAGGTACACAAGATGCTGTTAGGTCATACTTATAGGAAGCTGGTTGAAAGCTGGCTGGATTGGTTTGCTGCAGCAATGGGTGGAACAAGAGGTGAAGCTGAGAGAATTTGAAGTGGCACACGAGAGGTATCTGATACAGGTTGGTTGTGGCAATACTGAGTGAATGAACGTATGCAGAACTTGAAAGAGTTTCTTCTCCATTTCCTCAATACTCACGTGGTGTATGCCGCCATCATCTTGGTGATTCTGCTCTCCCTGAGGTCATTATTGAATTCCTTATTGCTGAATCTAATGATCATTGTTAATTTTTGAATCTGTCTTACCTAATATCTCTGCTGCATTTGGTATGATAGAGCTCTTTTTCTTTCTTGAAAGTTGCTTTTTGTGGTTTCTATGGCATTTTATTCCGTATTTTTTTATTGCCCTGCATGCATACTCCTTTTTTGTGTAATTTTGCTTTACACGAACACTTAGTAATTGTTTTCTGATAGAATTATTAATAAATGACAAAAGCACCTAAAATGAATAGTCGGTAAATTGTTGTTTCCTTCATCTTTTCCCTGATTTCACTGCTCTGTGTTCTGAGTGTGTGTGTATGTGTGCTTTGTCTAATGTTGCAACATAAAACTGACCATGCTTAGATACACTAATGGTCCAATTATTCTTGGATTAATTCACAAATACTGCCTTTTTGTGGAAAACTGATTGTTTCCTGTGATTCCAACCTTCAAGAATTCCTAATTTTTCATATGTTCTTTTGTGATTCTATACTCTTGAAATTTATTTAAACCATTTAAAAATGTGTTAAATATTTAATATTATGTCATTCCAATATATTTGCTGATATTCAACCTCAACTAAAATTACCATTTTAAATATATATGACACAATCCTTGTATATATATCTTTCACAGACAAAAATTTCCCTTAGAAAAAATGGTGCATCTGAATAAGCATGCTGACATGTTAGATATAATTCAACTGATTCATCAGGTCATTAGGGTTAGGGGCAGTACTCTGGCAGAAAGACTCATATCTTGGGATATTTGGCCAAGGGAGAGAGAAAAATGATGGCCAGTTTTCAACTCACTTTAATTCATAAATTTCATAAGTGTGTTAAAAGGCAGGGGGTGTGGGAAGAGGGGAATATATGTACTGGGTAATATTTTATTAATTTGTTCTTTTTTTAATGAACGTACTTTATTTCTAGTTCTGTTTCTTTTTTAAAATTCAGAAGGTGACTTCCAGCCAATGTAACTCCTTTCCCTTGCACCTCCCACAACACTTGGCCATGGATTTACTATTTACAATGTTTTCAAACACTTTATGTGTAAATTCTACTTAATTACACACACCTTGAGTGCACTTAGGTTTCTGTATATCTATGAGAACGAGGTCAATGTCTGTTTTGCTCATCATTGAATCTCCAGGGCCTGACAGTGGCTATATAATAAGCCTGCAAGTATTCATTGATTGAATATATTGAATATAATGCAATTGCAAAGGCTTTTGATGTATAAACATTTTCTCAGTGATAGCATAATTTAGTGTGTAGATGGTAACTGAATTTTGAATGAATGTTTAGAAGTGGAAACTCAAGTACTTATGGCTTATTAAAATGAAAATAAATGTAGTAAATGTTTTTTTATAAACATCTAAGGGATCATATATAAAACAGTAATAAAATAGCTGTTGAAGAAACCCTAATTACTGACAATTGTTTACCATGTAGACACCTAATATGATGTTTCTAGATGGAAGCTATTAATTTGAATTACTCTAGAAAGATGATGTATATAGGCATTTATACTTTATTATTATAATGTGGTGATATTCCCCCCTCTTTTTGTACTAGAATCCCACAGTGACTAACAGTCATGAATAAATTTATAGACTTGTTTTTCATAATGAAGCAAAATGACTATGAGCATGAAATGTCCTCTTCTTTTAGTTTCATTACTGCGGGCAAATAAAATAAAGGACCTAATGGATAAGGAGAATAAGTTATGCCATGGAGAAATACTAACTAGATGCCTATTACTCATTTTCAGGTTCAGAAACAAACAAAACAGATCATATTATTAGCCAATATTGGTACAAAAAATGATTTTAATTCTAGTTTTGAACTCAAGTTTCAAATAAGTATAATTTTGAGTTCAAATAAATGTTACCAGGAGAAAAAAATGAGTATGGTATTTGCTGGTACATCAATATGTAGACACGATCACAGATCATAAACAAGTGCAAGAAATACAGTACAATTTATTCATTGGAATGCAGTGAGAATTAGTTCCCTGGAAAGAAAACAGAAAATTTTAGCTAATTTATACTGCTTCTTGAAAGCACAAACCTAATGAAATATTGTATTAGGAAAGAAATGCTTAGGAAGCAAAGAACATGGGGAAACATTGAATAATCAGATTGCTAGGGATAAAAAAACGAAGCTTAAAGAATTAGGAGGATTAATTTTGCTCTTGTTTCTGTAATGAATAGGGAGGGGAGAGAAAGGACTTGTGTTTAAATGTGCAAGACTATTTACATGGGTTATCTTACTTTTCATTCTCAGATCAGTCCTATTGGGCTGCCGTCACTTTTCTCATTTCTATATAGAAAAAATAAAGTTCAGGGAGTTTGATTGAATACATAATTCAAAGTCGTACTATTAGCTTTTAATAGAGGTATTTCAATCCAAACCTACAGAGCTTCTCAAGTCCATTCTGTTCCCATTATACCATGCCTCCTCTCTGGCAAGATCCTCTCTACTTGCAGCTATACTTGTTGGGGCAGCCCATGAAGACATGTCAGTTATTTGGAGTCCTGAAGTCATTGGCAAAATGATGTGGATTTACAAACTTGCAACCCTGATGAGAGTAGCTTAACTTTGCCATAATCATAGCTTGCTTTTTTTCATTGTCCTTGGACTATTTTTGTTTATATTTTAACAGTTGAGAACATTGGAATTAAGTAAATTACCTGAGGTTTCACAGGACACAAATTGATGAACCAAGATTTGAAACCAGGTAGGGTAACTCCAGAGCACATACACTTAACCACTGTGCTAAAATGTCCAGCCTCATAGAGGAGGAATTGTAATCCTTCTTCCCTACCACAGATTTCATTATCTCCTGGTGATTTATGTTGCTTGTGGAAAGGTGGCTGGGAGGTGTGTGTGGAGGGAAGGGAGTTCGGGAGGGAAGGAAGCTCAATTGCAGTTCTTTAATTCATTGCCTTGGTGAGTGCATTATGGCCAACACCTGCTTTCAACATACGTTGTGAGAGGCAGGAAAACAAAAGGTATATCTGGATAGTAGTAAATAGGGATATAAGGTTTATAAGACATATGGTTTGTAGTGGAGTTATATAAACTGGTAGTAAGAGATAAGACTGAAAATGTGTGTTGAGGATAGATCAAGAAAGGAAAAATGATAAGATTGGATTTTATGTGGTAGTTGAAGAAGAATGTGCTGAGCATAATGAAAGGTTTCCTTTTGTGAGATTAATTTGGCATAGATGTACATGGTGAGTTGGACAGAAAAGACACAAGAATTAGGATGTCCAAATGAAAGGCTATTTAAAAAAATAAGTTATACTGTGTGTATTTATCAGGAAAATATTAATTATTGAAACAGACAAATCCCCCTTATTCAGCTTGGGCTGCTATAACAAAATACCATAGACTGGGTGACATAAACAACAGAAATATATTTTCTCACAGTTCTGGAGGCTGGAAGTCCAAGATCAAAATGCCCACATGATTTGGTTTCTGGTGAGGGATCTCTTCCTGGCTTGTAAATGGCCACCTTCTCTCTGTGTGATCACACAGTAGAAAGAGAGGGTGAGCTCCCTGGTGTCCCTTCTAATAAGAGCACTCATCCCATCAGGAGGGTCCCCCCCTTATGACCTCATCTCTCCCTAATTACTTCCCAAATGCTCCAACTCAATTGCCGTCACACTGGGGGTTAGAGCTTCAACATATGAATTTTGGGAGAACACAATCGTTCAGTCAATAACACCCCCAAATATCCATGGTTTAACACAATAGGATTTAGTGAAGTCCAAAACAGGTGTTCTTGATTGGCAGAAAACTTTCAATATGGGTCGTTCAGAGACCTTTCCATGTTGTGTTACACCCTCTTGTAGGGCTTTAGAGTTCTCTGCATTCATTTAGTAATTGGGTCAAGAGAATGGAAGATCATGTATGGGAGGTTTTATAAGTCATGTCTGAAAGTGGTTCATCTGCTTCACTTCTGTCACAGTCCTAAGACAATAACTCATTCATACGTCCAAGGCTACCTGCAAAGGAGACTGGGATATGTACTTTAGCTGTACCAGTCAAGGCAAGCTAAGTTATGCTATAGTAAAAAGCAACACCAAAAATTTCATTGGCTTTACTAACAGAAGTTTATTTCCCTTATAGAATATTTCTAAAACAGGTCAATGAGGATGCTCCACTTGTCATAGTCTCTCTGAACCCAGACTGATGGAAACCTTATTTCCTAAGCTACACTCTGATCACTAAAAATTTGACTCATTCACCTTCTCTCAAGAAAGTGGTTACCTCCTAATCTGCATATAGTTGAGGTTGCTCCTTGGGTGATGCATGATAGTTCCCACATCTACAGGGAGTGATGTGTAACAATTTCTAAAGCAGGTCTGGATAAAGCTTCTCTTGATCCAGAGACCAGAGAATGACAAGGCAAGCTGTCTACATCACACATACTCAGTATATGATGGTAGGACAGGGACAGAATGACCATAAGGAACAGTCCCATTCAGAAAGAGGAAGAATGAGAATGCACAGCAGTCCCTGGTCCATGAAGTCTGTCCATGTTATAAGGGTTCCCTTCCTTAGCATAGGAATGTTCCCTGAGTAGGTCACTTCTACTCTGCCCAGTGCATTGTTCTTTGTGGCTCTCAGGTCTTCCCGTTTGAAGATTCTTCTTTTCCATTATTCTTCTTGATCTCATTTAAAACTGACATTGGAAAATATGCCCTCCGTGGAGGCTGAATAGCTTTCTTTCAGTGTGCTTCCTGTCCAAAGACAGTTGGAGGTCAAGGGTTGTTCTAAGTTCCAAACAGTCACAGATATTTCTAGTTTAGGCTCATGATTTATTTGACAGAAAAAAATGCTCTTTTAAACTTAATAGAATTTCGATCTTATTATTTCTTGAGAATAAGAAGTTGCTTCTATGTGCCAGTAACATACCTACAGTTCTTTCTCAGAATATTTAGATTTACTATATATATTTTTTCTTTCTCATTTCCTCTGCTTTTTCTCCATCTCTCTTTCTATTACTTTCTTATGCTCATCATTCTCTCTATGTCTCAACTTAATTGGGGTATCTTGGACTTATCCTTAAAATCTTTTCATTGCAGCCAATTGAAAGCATATTCTGTGTGCTGCCTCAATTTATCTACAAACCCTAGGTTTGATCTCTGTTAGAAAGCTGAGTTTTAATCATTCTTTCTTGCTCTATTTTCTTCTCTGTTTTATCTTTTACAGCTTGGGTTTGAGGAGAATTACCTCTTCTCACTCTACAAATCACTGAATTTGTACATTCTCTCTAATCCATATATTTCTGCTTGTTACCAGCCAATTATTTTCATGAGCTTCTCATTCCCTTGTAATACCTCACTGAATGTAGGCAACAGCAACCAAAACACACTGTTAAACCCCTCTTTACAACCTTTTCCCTTAGGATCATAAGTTCATTAGGTAAATCATCTTCCATTTGAGTTATTCCAGGTGACAAAATTATCATATGTTTCACCATGGTATGATATTGAAAAACCATGTTTTCAGGCTCTGGAAAGAGTTTCCTTAACATCTATTGCCTGGGCCCAAAGCCACATTTGCTAGGTTTTGTTGTTACGGCAGCACTTGGCTGGTGAATACCAATTTCTGCATTTCTCAGGATAGATCAGATTATGATATAGAATCAAAAACTACCAAATCGCAGTGACTTACTCAACCAAAATTTATTTTAATTTCATGCTGCATGCTCAATATCGATTGAGTGAGAGCTTCTGTTCGTCATATCCACTCTAGAATCAAGAGTGGTGGAAGTTTCATCTAAACACTTTCTTCCAAAATCATAGAGTGACCAAATCACTCTGGTATATCTAGATCTTTCCCAGGTTTACTCTGCATCCCAGGAACCCCCGTTGGTTCCAGTCAAACCAGGGTGGTTTTGCCTGGAACTGTTTTTGTTTTAAAACTAGAAGTCCTGTATCCCAGGAACTCCCATCATTCTGGAAAAATTAGGATGGTCACTCACCCCCACACAACCCACTGCAGGAGTGGGAAGGAAACTTGACTCTTAAGGCCATCTGCCTAGTAGTGACATCTGCCACTTCTCCTTTCTCTTATTGGCCAATGCAAGTCACACAGCTGTGCCTAAAGTCAAAGTGGGCAAGCAGGTAAGAACAACTAACCATGTGTTTGTAAGGCAGAGAGTGATAAATATTTAGTGCACACCATAACTGACTGACACAGCTCTGTGCCTAAGAACACAAAGTGGTTTGATAAGCAGCTGCTAATACTTTTCATTTATAAGAGAAATTGTGGTGGCTTAAGGTACTAAAACATATAAAAAGTTGAACAAATAAAATCAATATAAAAATAACAAAAGTAGCTGTGTAGAAGGAGATCCAGAAAATAAATCAGATCTAAAGAATAACAGAATCTGCTTTTGAACTATAAATTTAGCAACAAACACCTTCTTGGTGTTAGTTAGTATGTAGACATGTGCATGTGGTTGTAGAGATAATATATAAGATCTTCTACTCTCTAAGAATGAAATTTTGAAGAACATATAGGCAATGAATGCAAATTACCCAACAGTAGAAATTACTCTCTCTGAATTCAGTGAATGCAAAAATGAGCTTTAAAAATTTCCAAATTTATCAGTTACTAGGATGTGGGTTCACAGTAGCATTCATTTATTTATTCATCTATTCATTTAATCAGCAAATATTTATTGAATGACAAGCACCATCATAGGGACTAGGGATATAGGGTAGTAAGACAAAATGTCCCTCTTCTTATTACGGGAGACAAATAAACAAATGGTTTTAGATTGTGATAAGTACTGGGAAGGGAACGAGCAAGATGATAAGATAGTGAATAAGAGAGGACAAAGAAGAGGTAGGAGGACTTTTGAGTCTGGTAATAAGGGAAGTTTGCTCTGCATGTGCGCTGGTGAGGGGTGGGGGTGGGCAGTCATACAAGCTGAAACCTAAGTGGTAGTAGGGGGAGCTTGCAAAGGGAAGAGCTGGTGGAATAGCTTCACAGACACAAGCGTCAGCAAGTGCAAAGACATTGCTGCTTAGAAGAGGACCCAAGTGAAGCCACACGACTAGAAGGTAGCCATGTGGAAACTCAATACAAAAAGGTGGAAGAGGAGGTAGGTGCTGAACCAGGGTAAGGAGTCTGGACTCTATTCTGACAATAGAAAGATTTATATTCAGGAAGTGATATGATTTGCTTTTTGTTTTTCAAAGAACAATCTGATTGCTGTTTGGAGAATGGATGGAAGAGGGCAAGAGTGAAGGCAGGGAAGCTAGCTAGAAGACACTTTTAACAATCTCAATGAGACAATGGCACTTGGACTAGGGTGCTGTCATTGGGGATGGAGAGAAGAGGGTGGATTTTAGATATAATGCAGAACTAGCAGGAGAATAGGACTTAATGATGGAAGGAAGGGGGAAAGAAAGAAAGATCAACTTTAGTTTCTAGCTTGAGCAACTGAATGAATGGATGTACTGTATTACTGACATATGGAAATACTTGGGAACAAGGTTAGTGGGAAAATCAAAGTTAGTGGGAATTCTGCTTGGACAGGTCATTTGATATATTTGTTAGACATCCAAGAGGGTGTATCACATACCAGTGAATGTATCATTCATGGATGTGGGTCTGACGCCCTGGAAAGAAGGCTGGACTAGAGATAAACAGTAATGAGACATCCACATGTTGACGGCATTTGAAGGTAGAGGAGTGGCTAAGATCAGCTAGGGAGAGAGTGTAGATACAGAAGAGAAGAAGGTGCTGGATAGATCTGGACGCGCTCTAACATTTAGAAATTTTGTTGAGAAGGAGCAACAGGAAAGGAGACAGAGAAGGTGCTGCTAGACACAGTGCAGTGTGATGCAGTCCCAGTGGGAGACTGTTTCAAGAAGGTACAGTGGTGACGGGTAACTGTGCTGCTGAACAATTCAAGAAGAAAAGGATGAAAAACAGCCACCACATCTTGCAATGTGCAAATTGTGACAAGAGTAATATCTGTGGAGTGGGCTGCGAAATGAGTAGAAAATCAGGAAATCGGGAAAACGTAGATAAATGTCTTCAGGCATAAATGAATCATATTAAATAGTAAATAGCTGTAACATAATTAAATTGCAACTTCATATACTAGAGTAAATGGAAAATTTACCAGTTCATAATTATATTACTTATCTCTAGATGGAAATTAATGAACAGAAAGTGACAGTGAGCATAGCACCCAGAAACAGGAGGCCAAAGTCCAGGAATCTAGTACTATTAGTTCAGCGGGAACAAAGGGAGCGTGACAATGAATGTAGACAAAAGAACCATTTTCATCACTGCAGAGCTGACTTTGTTGAAGGACAAGGAGAATTCTTCAGATTCTGCTATTCTCTGAATGAATATTTCCTCAAGACTATCCATCTTTCTTTACTTTGATTTCCTGCCTACAAAACAACCTCACTAATAATTCAGTGTCCTAAAGTGACTTGATCCCAGAGAGAAAGGAAAGTGTCAGTGGGAAAGAAACAGAGAAGATTTGGATGGAAAGGGGCGGCAGGAAGGCTACAGAGAAAAGGATATATTTTGGAGATAAGAGGCTTTTGTTTTCCTAAGAGGCAAGTAAAGAAGATACAATGTAATCAAACATAGCAAAATATGTATTAACAGTAAGTGACCAAAAGCAGAACTCTTCTAGGATGATGTGTTAGTCAGCTAAGGCTGCTCTAGCAAAATACCACAGACTGGGTGGCTTAAACGACAAGGTTTTCTTTTTCTCACAGTTCTGGAGGTTAGAGGTCTGTGATCAAGGTGCTGGCAGACTCAGTTCCTGGTGAGGCCTCTCTTCTGGCTTGTAGACTGCTGCGCTCTCCCTGTCCTTACATGACATTTATTCTGATGTCTCTTTCTCCTCTTATGAGGACACCAGTCCCATCGGATTAGGGCTCCACCCTTATGACGTCATTTAACCTTAATTACCTTCCTAAAGGCCCTATAGTCACATTGAGGGTTAGGGTTTCAATACATGAATTTTTCAGGGACACAATTTAGCCCATAATTGGTAGTTTTACTCTTCTTACAAAAGGAAGATTCATCCCCTGCTGATTTTAGGTAATAAGAAGTGGAAATACTGTGTATCTGTTTGTTGCAGTCTGAGCATATTCTCACGCAAGACTTGGCAGTCTGGGAGTGGGAATTTGTATAAATGCCAGCGTACATAAGATTGTGAATTGGAGTGATAGACAAAGACAGGAATGTTTTGGAGAATGAGTGTGAGGGTAGGGAGCAGACAATACTGTTGAGGGCTTCCTTGAAATGGTTGATTTAATGCTGTTCTACTTTTTTCATGTCTTGGCAGGAAAATGATATAGAAATGACAATTTCTGTGGCATTTGGAGGCATCTATATGGGACTTGGTAGAAAAAAATTTTTTATTATTTTATTTTTAGTAATAAATACTATAATGAAAATAGTGAAAAGCAAATATTGTGGAAGATATTCACTATTCAATTTGTATACAATCCTAAATAAAATCTTTTAAAATGTTTTAACGAAAAACTTAAATTTATTTTTATAAACATATCATTTTTTTTTTTTTTTTGAGACAGAGTCTCACTCTCTTGCCTGGAGCGAGTGCCGTGGCATCAGCCTAGCTCACAGCAACCTCAAACTCCTGGACTCAAGCAATCCTACTGTCTCAGCCTCCCAAGTAGCTGGGACTAC
>CAUYSK010032771.1:0-11653 GCA_963575035.1 Avahi laniger | reverse complement strand
TGACCCACTTACCTCCTTATGGAGGAGAGACAAAGCTAAGAATCTCCTCAGAAAGCAACTGCAGTTGACTTTCAGTAATTGCACAAGTATTCAATTGAAAGCCCAAGTTTTCACATGACAGAATTAGTCTGCTATCAACCTGGAAACTGTACAAAACAGATTCTTCCAGTTTTTAGTTGCAACAGAAAATTTTCAGTAACATTTCTAAGGGATAATGATTCTGAGCCACTTGCTTTTCCATTAGCATGCCAGAATTGGTTAGATGCAAATATTTAATATAAGCCCAGATCATTGAACACATGAACTAGGCATATAGGTATATTTTGTATTCATTGTTCTATTTTTAGGAGTATGTCTTTGCCAGATGATGTTTCACTTTTCCTAGTTAATATGGAGTCAATCTCCTCGACAGTAAATTCTAGAGCATTTTGCATCATGGAGTCATCAAACCAGGTCATCAGAAAAGTAGATGAATACCTTTTCTACTATGGATGAGGTGCGAAAGTAGTTCATATAAAAATGTCAAAATACGGCTGGGCGCGGTGACTCACGCCAGTAATCCCAGCGCTCTGGGAGGCCGAGGCGGGCAGATTGTTTGAGCTCAGGAGTTCGAAACCAGCCTGAGCAAGAGCGAGACCCCATCTCTACTAAAAAATAGAAAGAAATTAGCTGGACAATTAAAATATATATATAAAAAAGAATTAGCCGGGCATAGTGGTGCATGCCTGTAGTCCCAGCTTCTTGGGAGGCTGAGGCAGAAGGATCCCTTGAGCCCAGGACTTTGAGGTTGCTGTGAGCTAGGCTGACGCCACAGCACTCACTCTAGCCCGGGCAGCAAAGTGAGACTCTGTCTCAAAAAAAAAAAAAAAACAAAAACAAAAGAACCAGCCTTGGCCTCCTCATCTATTGCCTGAATGGTTGGCTTTTTCAAAGAATTTTCTTGTCCTTTCTCGAGTGACGTCACTGATGCCACAGAAACATGAGTAATAGACTCCCATGGTCCTAATTGGTATGAAACTTATGATTTGGCCTGGTCAAAATATGTCATCACCTGTTGGTGATCTGTCATCTCCACTCACACTTTTGCTTGATTGAACAGTATGCTTCCTTTTATGGTTAATTTTACTATTTAACAAGACACATATTTTTTCTGTGACCCTGTTCTAGACCATGACATGCTTTTAAACTACTAGAATAATTTTGAAATAGTTTTAGTAGTTTTTTTGGCCAGTGTTATTTTTCCTTCTTAAAAAAATTATGCAAGTAATATATGATTATTGGCAAAAAGTTTAGCAATTCAGACAAAAATTACCTATTACTCCCCCCCTTTTAATAAGAACCACTTGTAATATTTTGGTGGATATCTTTTCAAACTATTTTCTTTGCAAATATATACTTGTAAATATATGGCCCAAGCAGAATCATACTTTTTTAATTATGGAAATTTCCCAACTTACAGAAAGGTTAAAGAGAATGGTATAATGAAATTCCATATACCTGTCTCCTAGCTTCAGCAGTTATTGACATAATGGGCACTTTCATTTCATCAATTATATTATCCCCACTGGATTATTTTAAATTAAATCCAAACAACATATCTTTTCTTTTCTTTTCTTTTCTTTTTTTTTTTTTTTTTGTGTGTGTGTGTGTATGTATATGTGCATGGTTTTAAAGAGTCAGGGTCTCCCTACGTTGTACAGGCTGGCCTCAAATTCCTAGCCTCAAACTCAAATTCCTGGACTCAAACGATACTCCCACCTCATCCTCCTGAGTAGCTGAAACTACGAGTATACACCACTGTGCCCAGCTAGTCGTCTTTATTTTTTCTGTGCTACATGGACTGGCTTTGGAAGTAAAACCACATGCAAAAAATTTATATTTGAACATAGGCTACTTGTTGACATATTTGTCAATATTCTTTTTTTTAAACACCAAAGATTGAGACCAATGTAAATATTCTTTACAATTTGTTTCTTGATCTTTTTATTGTATTTAATTATTTTTAAGTTTTTAATTTGAAATAATTACAGATTCATAGGCCCTTGCAAAAAATGTGCATGGAGCTCCTGAATACCCTTTCCCCAGTGGTTTGAACTACAGTACAATATCAAAACAAGGAAACTAATGTTGGTGCCATCCACAGAGCTCGTTCAGATTTCACGAGTTTCACATGCATTCCTGTGTGTGTATGTAGTTCTGTGCAGTTTTATCCCATATGCAGATTCATGTAACCATTACCAAAAATAATTGTCATTTTATGGTTGGTTATTCAAATCTGTTTCCAAACAAGGACCACACATTGCATTCAATGTGCATTCTCAAGCTTCTCTTTGTAAAAATTATTTTAATATAATTTCACACTTAAAAGAATAGTATAAAAAATTCCCATGTGCCCATTACCTAGATTGACCAGTTGCTTAAAATTTGCCCATTTGTTTTATTTGTGCTCCAATTTGTGCCCCATTTGTGCCCCAATATATGTGTGTGTATATATAAAATATATATCGTTTGAGAGTAATTCGTAAATATCATGCCCATTTTTCCACATAGATTTCGCTTCTATTTCCCAAGAACAAGGACTTTCTCTTACCTAACCACTCCATTTATCAAAATCAGAAAACAGTGATACATTACTCTTATTCGCCATTCACATTAAAATTTTACCAATTGTCCCAATGCTGTCTTTGAATAGTCATTTTCTGCCTGGTTTGGGATCCAGTCCAGGTTCATACTCTACAATTAGTTGCAGTCTTTTTGGTCTCTTTCAGTCTAACACTGGCCACAGATGGGACAGTTTGAACATCAAAACAATACTATAGAATTTTCATGGAATAAAATAAGAATCTGAGTTTGTACTTACATCAATAAATAGAAGAGAAGAGAAAGTTCTCCATTATAGTAGACTAACACCCAATAAATGTAGGAGAAAAGGAATAATGGAATCTGCCTTAGCCTTTTTTTGTTTTGATGATCTTGACACTTTTTGAGTTCAGACCAGTTATTTTGTAGAATCTCTCTCAGTTTGGATTTGTCTGATATTTTTTCGTGGTAAAATCGTGGTGAAAATTATGAAAATCATAATGAAATCATGATGAAAAATTCAGGATGTGCATTATTGGTAGAATACCATAGAATCAATATGGTGTCCTTTTCAGGGCAGCATATCAGCAGGCCCATGGTGCTGGCCCAGTCGGTGTTGGTAATGTTAATGTTGATTAAGGTTGTCTCTGCTAAATTAATCTGTCTCAAAGTTCCATTTTGCTCTTTGTAATTGATATGTGATTGATGATTTTTGGCTGAATAGTAATGAATACATTACTGTGATGGTTGTCAAATGGTGATTTTTTCAAATTCCATTATTCCTTTTTTCCTACATTTATTGGGTGTTTAGTCTACTATAATGTAGAACTTTCTTTTCTATTTATTGATATTAGTATAAACTCAGATTCTTATCCATGAAAATTCTGTAATATTGTTTTTATGTTTAAATTGTCCCATCTGGCCAGTGATAGTCTCTTTACTTTGCCTCCTAAGTCTTTTTCAGCCAGTTTCAGTAGTCTTTGCTAACTTTCTTGCTCAAAGGCACAAGAAGATGTATCAGATTGTTCATTTCCTGCACCACACCTGGTATCCAAAGAACCTAGATTACTTTTAGTGTCAAATAATGTTTGCAACACAGTTTGGGTACTACAAGTTCCTATTGCTATTGGTCTGTGCCTTTTTATTGGACAGAGCTAGAAAATGTTCTTTTTTAAGGGAGAAAAATACATCATGAGTTCATATTGGTCTTTCCTCGTCAAAATTTAAGATTAATGGTTTTACATTTGTACCTCTTTTATGTAGAATATCTTGGTTCCTATTGACATTCATAGAATTAACTTTTTTGCTTTATTTAACAAGATATATTAAAATAACAATACACTATTATTACTAACAATATGGTTAAAATACAAATACTTAAGATTTCTTTGCCATCTTTTGTCATTAGAATCATGTTTTTATTTTTGTATTTTTTCCTTAATAATATAGTGTATAATATCCTTCTTTGCTAATAAATAAATATCTTAACTTTAAGATATTTAAATGGCTACATAATGTTTTTACCTATTGCCTTTTTGGAGAAGCGCAATAGATGTTAATAATGTTTTGTTATAAACAAAGCTGAGTTGACTATCTTCATGCATGTATTTGCTCATCATTTCAAAAAACTTTTAGGATAGTTTTATACACATTATGTACATTCTGTGCAAACTGGAATGTGTATAAATGGAAAGCTCAGTTAATTTTCACCAAGTAGAATCAACCACAGATTAAGGAGCACATTCCTGGACCCCCGGAAAAGCCTCCCCTGTGGCCCATTCCCCTCACCCCTCAAGAGAGGGTAACCACTGATCTCATTTCCAGCATCACAGATTAGTTTTTCTTATTTTTGAATTGAGTTTAATTTAGCTTTCTATTTTATATAAATAGAATTATTTAGTATATACTTCTTTTATATCTGACTTCCTTCTCTCAAGATTATTATTATTATTTTTTTTTTTTGAGACAGAGTCTCACTGTGTTGCCCGGGCTAGAGTGCTGTGGCGTCATCCTAGCTCACAGCAACCTCAAAGTACTGGGCTCAAGCGATCCTCCTGCCTCAGCCTCCCAAGTAGCTGGGACTACAGGCCTGCGCCACTGTGTGCGGCTAATTTTTTCTATATATTTTTAGTTGTCCAATTAATTTCTTTCTATTTTTAGTAGAGATGGAGTCTTGCTCTTGCTCAGGCTGGTTTCTAAGTCCTGAGCTCAAACAATCCGCCCACCTCGGCCTCCCAGAGAGTCAAGATTATTTTTTGAGATTTGCTAATGTTCATGTTTATTCTTACCACATGTATTCTATGAGTAGTAGTCTGTGTATAGCCTACTCTTTAGCTAGCCTACTATAGATGGACATTTGGGTTGGGACAGTTTTGGCTACTACAAATAGTTTATGCAGTTGAAAAATATTTTCTAAGGATAAATTCCTAGGAGTAGAATTTGTGTTAAAAGGAAAGAAGGATATTGCTACATCTTGCCAAATTGCCCTTTATAAAGGCTGTAGTGTATACTTAGGTGAGGTCTGCCTCTCCACATCCCTGTGTGTGCCTCTCCTACTAGTCCACAGTTTTGAAAGTGGCTGCTGTTGAGTTATGAGGGCTATACAAGGCCTGATAAATTTCAGATGCCTAAAAAGGCTTTTTTAATCTGGTAGAAAAAAATCAGAAATGTCTGAGTGGCTGTTACTGAAGTGGCGTAGAAGGAAGTTAAGCCCTAAAAAATTTTAGATTAATTGGGGAGATAAGACATATATGACAAATAGCTAACAGCACAAGTGCCAAGTGAATAGTTGCAGTGATCAACTAATGCTGTTGAACTTCAAGTGAAGGAGAAATCAAAGCTTTCCCTCGCAGTAATGTTTAGAACAGATAAGCTCTCTGTTAACCCTCATTGATTTGAGGCTGCTTTCTTCAGCTGAGGTGTGGCTGAATCAGAGATTATTTGAACTACAGAAGCCAACTTGAGTATTTTGGCCACTTGTTTTAGTGGCTCATCTCCATTAATGTGTAAGATATATTTAACATTCTCTCACTCTTTCTAGCTCTCTTGCTTCCTATTTGAAAACACAGCAATATACTGGGTTAGAATGCTGTCACTTGATATAAAATTACTGGTGCACATCAGTGTCATTTTTTGAGATTTTATGTTACAGATTCAATAGTTCATTGTTCCAACTGAAGTTGGGTGATTGAAAAGAAAGTAACACCTCGATGTGGTTAAAAATGCAGTCTCCTGGGCGCAGTGTAGTCCTAGCTACTCGGGAGGCTGAGGCGAGAGGATCACTTGAGTCCAGCATAGATGTTACAGTGACACCCTCCCCCACCCCACCCTCCAAAACTGCAGTTCTAAGCACTGTGAAACCTTGGGCAGATCACCACCCCTCCCTGGGCCTCAGTTTTTCTGTAGGTACAGGATGAAGAAATGGCAGGAGTTTGTAGGGCCTCTGCACGATTTGGGATTTAGGGCATTTCTCACTCAGATTGGGAGCTCCTCTGCAGCTCACTGCTTATGTTACTCAGCAACTTGAATTGGAAAATTTAAAAATTGTTTATATGCTCTGTGAAAGGTTAGAAAAACAATAGTATATTAGTTAAGCAGCACAGAAGAACTACTACTCCCTGTCTTGTAATTTGTCTTTAGTTGACCACTGTTGTCTCCACACTTTCAAAAAGGCATAGAATTCTCCCTCCCTCTGCCCCTTTCAGGGGGAACTTTTAAAAAAATTTTTCAGGCCTGGTGCGGTGGCTCACGCCTGTAATCCTAGCTCTCTGGGAGGCCGAGATGGGCGTATTGTTTGAGCTCAGGAGTTCGAAACCAGCCTGAGCAAGAGGGAGACCCCGTTAATTGGACAACTAAAAATAGATAGAAAAAATTAGCCAGGCATGGTGGCACATGCCTGTAGTCCCAGCTACATGAGAGGCTGAGGCAGGTGGATCGCTTGAGCCCAGCAGTTTGAAGTTGCTGTGAGCTAGGATGATGCCACGGCACTCTAGCCCGGGCAACACAGTGAGACTCTGTCTCAAAAAAAAAAAAAAAAAAAATTTTTTTTTCCAAAGAATTTGAAATGAGTATTTTTTGCAGAAATGAAAGAATTTTGCATTTTCTTCAATTTGAGATAGTGGTGTTCCCTTTGGAATGGGAATGCATATTTCTTATGTGTATTTAACAGAAGGGTTTAATAAAATAGGTCATTTGAATATGTCAGCATTTTAATGTGATGAGATCTGGTGTTAAAATGTGTGCAAATTGAATTTATCTTAATGTTTATTCATAGTTTTTCTTTAATGAAGAAATCAGTATTTCATTAGCCTAAGCACCATGACAGCCATTTGTAGTGATTCGCCGTGTGATAAGAGACTTAACCTAAACGTGGAGTGCAACATAAGAAGATGAAGAGATGGCAATAACGTTGTGGATTAGCCCCTTGTTAAATTCGTTTTTAAAAGACGACTCTGAGGGAAGAGGAGTAGATTTTGTATATCTAACAGTTTCTAGGTCCTACAGACTCCTGCCATTTCTTCATCCCTAGCCTTGGGGAAAATGACATGTGATAACTACGGAAACTTGTTATTTCAGCAGATATTTGACTGACAGTGCGAGGCCAGGGAAGAAGATGCTGGCACATGATGCCAGCCCTCTGCTTTCTCCCCTGCGGCCACCCCCGCCCCACCCAAAGCAGACCTCCAAAGTAGGAGCTTTTGTTGTGCTGAGAAGCCTGTGTTTGGTGAACAGCAAGCAGTTCCAGAGATTGTTAGTGTGAAATTTTCACATAACACATTTTGTGCATTTTGTAACTATGCACCTCTCCCGTTTGGGGATGACATAAAGGTAATATTCCACACATCTTAGGGCTCACTGTTTGCCCACATTCTGACAGGCTGATGGCTGGCTCGTTGTACTGCCTGCCTCCTCCTGTACCTCGTCCCCGTCTCTCATGGCCTTGTTCTGCTGTGCATGTGACAGATGCTCTGGAACTTGAGCGGTGGTGCTCATTCCAGGACGGAGCCCATCAGAAGCATGCTTGCAAGTGACACCAGTGGTTTGTTTTTAGTAAAGGGGGTGGATCTGGTACGCTAGGCACGTGTGGGCTGCGGATAAGTCTGTATGAGGATGAGGGGGGAATGGAAACGAAGAAAAGGAAGCTACCGTCTTGTTTCGGAAAATTATATTGGGAGGAATATGAATTTCCTTCCTGAAATTTGGCTTCTGCTGCTGTTGTCACACGGGCTGAATTTAGATGGCTGGACTCTAGGCAGCTGCTTCTCCTTGGTTCTTCTACACAGCTAATTCTGTTCTCTTGTTTATAAAATGGGAGTGGCAACGGCACGTAAGTGCATGGGACTGTGGCGAGAGTTCAAAGAGCTGCTGCCTGAAGGTGCTCTGAACCAGAAAGTGATGCACCAGTGTTTGCTGACGGAAGCTGTTTACTTTCACAAGATGGGCACCCAAGAAGGCATTTATTTGTTTGGTAGGATTTTGGTTGGCAAAAGGATCATATATTGTCTTTATGAATGTCTGGCTGCAGGTCTCTTGGTTTCTATCACTTTACTTTTCTTTCCCTCCATTTTCAGAATTGATTCCCTTCTGTGTACCAGGCCCTCTAGTAGGAGTTGGGGATACAGTGGTCGATAACACAGTTAAGTTCCTGTCCTTTTTGAAACATTGACACTGTGCAGTTGATCAATGTTTTTCCTACTAGGATAAGTGATGCAAAGCCTACCTGACTTATATTTGTGAGAGACATATATTTTTTAAACAAATGTTGAACTCTTTACATACTGTTAATGCCAATTGTGCAAATATTTTGGATGTAACTATTGAACTGAAGAGACTGTGGGAAAGATGGATTGTGTAGGTGTTTAATAAGGTGAACTTGGTTTTGTTTGTCCGTCAGGGACAGATGGGTTGGACTGTAGAACTGGCATCTGTGTGGTGCCATATAGCTTGTTACTTGAGTGTTAAACTGTTCACCTGCATGTGAAGTGTGGGCAGTGAAGATGTTTGAAAATCATTGTGTGCTATTTTTGTCATTAGACCCAGTTATTTCCCGCTATGTTGAAGAAAAGTTTGGTTTAAGTACATTGAGGTTTGTTCAAAAAGTGAATCTCTCTCTCAGCTCTGAGTGGCCGGGGTCTCTTCATTCATGCCCATGGCTTGGAAGGCTTTGGTATGTCCCTAGTTCCAACAGGATGACCAGCAGGTATGGTCTGGGGACTAAACCCAGGGCGGGCTGGGGACTAATCCCCAACAGGCACAAGAAGCCCCAAGGCTGACTAGGTTAAAAGTTCCCCCAAGAAAAACTGGATCAGTCTTTGTAATTCAGTTTACTTTGCATCTCAGGTTGTAAGATAGGCTCCAGTTTTTCTTTTCAAGTAGGTAATCCTTTGTGGCCCTGGGAAGTAATCCCTTGATCACTTTTGGTCCCTATTTTGCTTGTCTGAGATGTGGTCAAGAGGAATGATAATAGAAAACACTTATCAGTTCTCTTCTGATTTTCGAAATGGCATAGGGTGACCTTTGATGCCACTCACACTGCTCCATTCAGGCTTCCAGTGACTCAGCAGCCTCTTGACCTTTTTCTTGTTTTGAAAAGGAACTGGACTTTCACAATAAGTGTAATATATTTAACATGTTACAGCTAATAAATGTGGCACATAGTGACAGGCACTTAGTGAAGGGCAGTGAAAGAATGTTACACATAGGCGAGTGAGGTCAGGAGGAAGTAGACATCTGTGCTGGTGGGAGCACAATTTGTGTGGATGTTGGGGCTAGGGACGGGTCTCTAGGTGAAAGAAGGAATGTAAGAGAAGGCCAGGTATGCGAGCACAGGCAGCAGCCACGGGCCTTCAGAGGTGATGTACGTGAGGGGCGGGGTGCTAGGGCCACACTGGGTTGCCTGTGAGTGCACAGCTGTAGGCCTGACAGAGCACAGAGGTTTTGAGTGGGAGTGGGACCCAAGGCTTCCTGAAGATGCGTCGGGCAGGCGTGTGGGATGACTTGGATGGGGTTGAAAATGGATGGAAGGAGACTGGGGCAGAGCCAGACTGGGTTCAGACTGTGGAAGGACAGGCGGGATGAGGGCTGTGAAGCTGTACATTGTTCGGGCAGGGGTGCCATGCTGGGGACTCAACTGAGCAGTAAGTTTAAAGCTGGGGAGGGAGGGCTTAGGAAGGAAGAGCGTGATCTCAGGTGTAGGCAAGGTGAGCTTCTTGTCTACGTTAGGCATTTGGCAGCTATTGGATATGCCGACAAAAGGACATTTTACTCTTTTCTGGCAAGACTGCAAAACTGGTTCTCTCTGAGGTGATTCTCAAATGAAGTTGGGAGAGGAAGATGTGAAATTTAGGGAAAGTAATACCTACAGCTGCTCTCCCCAGTACATTTAAAATCTTGTCTAAAATTATAATTTACATGCACTTTTCACAAGAGATCTGAGATATTTTTCATATCACATCAAATGCTTTTGGGTACTCAGGAGTATCCCGTAGCTGGTTCCCATGAACAAAACTCGGCACAGGCCCATATGACGTGGCATGGCTGTTGCTCATGACACCACAGGCTTCCCAAAGCCCTGCTGAGTCCCACTGGGCCCGTGGGAGTGGGTCTGCAGGTTCTTCCCTTTGGTGGGTGAGCCCCCACAGGGTCAAGCCCCTCTTCCACATTCCCGAGGCAAAGGTGGGCAGGTGGGCTGGGTTGAAGGTGTGAGCTGGACCTGGAAGGTTTCTTTTGCAGACCCTTTGTGGTGCTGAAAAGATAAATTCCTCAGGTCTTAATACTTTAGACCCTTGGTGCTAAACTGACCTTGCTGATTCTGTATTATAGCAGTATCCCTCAGGAAAACAATTCCAGAGATTTTTAAGGATCAAAAGTTCAAGGAAAAAAGAAGCATGATATTTAAAAACATTTACTTATTGATTGGAGCTTTTATAACCAGCAATTTTAAAACCATCATTTAAAATTTTTCTGTTAAGTTGAGAATCTGATAAGCATGATGAGACACTGACAAATTATTTGTAATCAGTAACTCCTTATGCAGAAACTCATGAGCATAATGATAAAATTTAATCTTTCCATTGAAAAAATTCAGAAACAATCATGGTTTAATTCATTCAACGAATATTGAGCATTCGTGACATACTATTAGATCATTAAATATGAAATGTCCGATTTCGAATCAGAAGTTTAGTTTATGATATCTCAAACAAGAAGCAGTACAGTTAATCAAAGTATCCACCTAAACTGTTGACAGAATTTTGCCATCTTAGCAGTAGCTTGTTTATGCCAGCAGCAAAGAAGCCTAGAGAGCGAGTGATGATGAAATCATGAAAGGCGGTTTTTCACAGCTTGTCGAGAATTGAATATTTTTGCTTGTAAGAAGTGGTCCAAAGTCTGGAAAAAGTGGTGGTCAATTGCTGCAAGGTCTGGTAAATACAGTGGATGACAGAGAGTTTCCAAGTCCAGCTTCTGTATTTTAAGCAGCACTGTTTCTGGAACATGTGGTTGAGTATTGTCTTGCAAAAGAATTGGCCTGTCTCTGTTGGCCAGTCTCAGCCGCTTAATCACAAGCATCCTCATCATTTCACCCAATTGGTTGCAGTACAGATCCACTGTAATTGACCAGGTTTCATGAAGCTGTAGTGGATAATATCAGCACTGGACCACAAAACGGACACTATTAACTTTTTTGATGAACATTCAGTTTTTGGACTGTGCTTTGGCACTTCGTCTTTATCCAACCGTTGTGTCAAATGCTTGTGATTGTCAAAAAGAATTCATTTTTCATCACACATAACAATATGATCTAGAAATGGTTCACCTTTATGTCATGACAGCAGAGAAAGGCAAACTTCGAGATGATTTCTCTTTTTTTTTTTTTTTTTTTTTTTGAGACAGAGTCTCACTTTGTTGCCCGGGTTAGAGTGAGTGCCGTGGTGTCAGCCTAGCTCACAGCAACCTCACACTCCTGGGCTCAAGCGATCCTTCTGCCTCAGCCTTCCGAGTAGCTGGGACTACAGGCATGCGCCACCATGCCTGGCTAATTTTTTCTATATATTTTTAGTTGTCCGATTAATTT
>CAUYSK010032768.1:0-11620 GCA_963575035.1 Avahi laniger | reverse complement strand
CTTCTCTCAATAACTACCTTCAAGTGGAAAGAGTAAAAGAGAAAACTAAATCCAAGGAAGGTAAGAAATAGGAGATTTTTTTTTTTTTTTTGAGACAGAGTCTCACTGTGTTGCCCGGTGCAAGTGCTGTGGCATCAGTTTTTAGCTCACAGCAACCTCAAACTCCTGGGCTCAAGCGATCCTCCTGCCTCAGCCTCCCGAGTAGCTGGGACTACAGGCATGCGCCACCATGCTCGGCTAATTTTATATATATATATATATATACATACATACACACACACATATATTTAATTGTCCAGATCATTTCTTTCTATTGTTTAGTAGAAACGGGATCTCGCTCTTGTTCAGGCCAGTGAAGTATATTTTCTTAACAATGAGCATTAAAAGCACAAAAATACCATCATGGAGGGGAGACATTTTAGGGAGAAACTTTTGATGTTTACATAAGAAAAAACAGCAACAATTTTAAGTAAAACTATCAGCGACCAGCAACAATTTTAAGTAACACTATGAGTGACCAGGTCAGAATTCACTCACTGGAATCACAATTTAGCCATTTCACAATGTATACATATACCCAAATATGCTGTACACAACAGACAATTTTTGCTTGTCAATTAAAATAAATAACAATTTGAGACCCTCTGATCTGAGTAGTGACCTAGTAATAACGTCTGTAAAAGACATTGTTTTTCACAAGCTATTAATGAAAGAGCTTTTAATCTTTTACACATCTTACACGGAAATGGAATACTAGGGATCTTTTCTCTCTTGGCCAATTGGACACAAGTTCTCTACTTGATCTTTTTTGCAGGGCGAAGGAGGGAAGACAATGGAGAAAGAACACCTATCCCATTCTCTAACTCCATTAGGCAAAACTTTTTTTTTAAAGGCAAAACTCTTAATATTTAATCATATTTCTATTCTGAAACTATTACAGACTCATAGAATTTCAGTGCTCAAGCTGAGAGAGCCCTCATAAAGTTGTATTAGCCAATCTCCTCCTCCTCCTCATTTTACAAATAAGTAAGACTTATTCCTTGGAGGAAAAATATTTTCACTATGAATCCACAAAATACAATATAAATGCCAAATACTATTAGGTGTAAGAGAACTGTGTTAGTGTCTACAAAGGAGTTCAAAGACCTGAAGTGACATTTACCGTGTAGCAATCTAACAAACCCAAAAGTTACTAACCACAGAGGCTTCTATCTCAAACAATGGACAACGAAAAGGTCAATTTTTATCATAAACACATTTGAAAATATCACCTATTTCAAAATAGTACACCTACGAAAACTTCTGATGAATAAGAAACAAAGACACAGTAGTAGCGAGAAACTTAGAGCTATCCTAAGCAGGAAGAGAATACAGAGAAACAACAGCCAACCAGAAGAATGAAAGGATACAGTTCCTATTGATAATACCAACACTGAAACTTATCAACAGGGACAAGGTTCCTCTTGCTGAGACCTAAAGAGTATCTTTATAGCTCTGAACACATACAAGGGATATCTGCAACGGCAGTAGCAGACCACAGTGGTTGAGGAGACTATGAGGTCAGACAACACCTGGGTTCAAATACTGCTACATCGCTTACTAATAGTAAAATACGGTCAAGTAATAATCTCTCTTAGTTTCCTCATCTTTAAATGGGAATAAAAATAGAACTTTCCTCATAGGATTGCTGTTGAGAAAAGGTTCACTACTGGCTATTAACTATCATTTTGATAAATATTAGTATTTCACCAAAAGAAAAGATGCTTTCTTCCATATCACTGACTTCACTTTATTTCCCAGAATACAAGCTTTTGTTAGCAACCATTCAATAACAAACTTCCATATTAGTTCTATAAAATACTAGTTTCCTTTTTATCTAAGTGTCACACATCCAATTTGCCCACTTAATCACTTATATGTCTACACTGGTAGTTATTTTTTTTTTTTTGAGACAGGGTCTCACTCTGTTGTCTGGGCTCGAGTGAGTGCCATGGGGTCAGCCTAGCTCACAGCAATCTCAAACTCCTAGGCTCAAGAGATCCCCCTGCCTCAGAGGCCTGAGTAGCTGGGACTACAAGTGTGTGCCACTATGTCCGGCTAATTTTTCCGTTTTTTGTAAAGACCGGGTCTTGCTCTTGCTCAGGCTGGTCTGGAACTCCTGGCCTCAAAGTGATCTTTCTGCCTCAGCCTCCCAAAGTGCCGGGCAGAATTTGAAAGATAATGATCCACTTAGAATTCAGTTGATATATAGTCCATCGACAAGCGTCTACTGCATGCAGGCTCCTTAAGAACCTTACCAGGAAGAGAAGGTAGTTACAAAGAAGTTAGTTAAAAAGGATTTCCTTTACCTAAAAGGATATAATCTGCATTTTTCAACACCTACCCACATGGCACCATTGCTCAGTAAAGTGTCCCTCCATTGCAAAATCTGTGGCAAGAATATATTCACAAAGGAGTATGTAAATTTTATACAAAAATGCTTTATAAAAGCAGCACACGAAAGAATGGGGGGAATGAAAACAACTTTCTTGATCGTCACCACCTCAAATTCAGATCAGTAGTTTCTTGGTACTAACTACAGATTTAATATCCCTTACAAGAAATGCCTGGGACCAAAAGTGCTTCAAATTTTTTTGGATCATGGAATATCTGCATTTACATAATGAGTTATCTTTGGGAGAGAACCCAAGTCTAAACACAAAACTCATTTATGTCTCACATACACATTATACACATAGCCTAAAGGTAACCTGGGATGGCAGGGGGACTGATAGGGTCTTACTCTGTTGCCTGGGCTAGAGAGCAATGACATCATCATAGCTCACTGCAATCTCAAACTCCTGGGCTTAAGTGATCCTTCTGCCTCAGCCTCCTTAGTAGCTGACACCACAGGCCCATGCTACCACACCTGG
Source organism: Avahi laniger (assembly GCA_963575035.1). Classification (NCBI taxonomy): domain Eukaryota; kingdom Metazoa; phylum Chordata; class Mammalia; order Primates; family Indriidae; genus Avahi; species Avahi laniger. The sequence continues at coordinate 8,708 of CAUYSK010032768.1, read as the reverse complement.
CTAATTTTTCTATTTTTTGTGGAGATGGGGTCTCACTATGCTGCTCAGGCTAGTCTTGAACTTCTGGCCTCAAGAGATACTTCTACTTCAGCCTTCCAAACTGCTAGGACTGTGTCGTGAGCCACAATGCCCGACTCTAAAGGTAATTTTATATAATATTCTTAGTAATTTGGAACATGAAAGTTTTGACTGTGCCCCATCATGAGGTCAGGTGTGGAATTTCCTACTTGTGACATCAGGTCAGCAATCAGTTTCAGATTTTGGAGCATTTCAAATTTTCAGATTAAGGACATTTAACTTGTTTATGGGTGAGTTTTTTCTCTTTTGACTCTCAGGATAATCCATCAGTGAATGTAACCCCTTCTCCTCGTCACAGACAAGAAACTAAGGCTTAGAAACATGAAATATAACAATGTAAAAGAAAGTAACCTTGGAGCAGAATTACGAACTCAGGAAATTTGACATACTCCTCCAAGATCCTGTATTCTCAACTCTATACCAGTATTTTTCTTTCTTTTTTTTTCTTCTTTTTTTTTTGAGACAGAGTCTTGCTCTGTTGTCCGGGCTTTAGTGCCGTGGCGTCAGCCTAGCTCACAGCAACCTCAAACTCCTGGGCTCAAGCAATCCTCCTGGCTCAGCCTCCCAAGTAGTTAGCTAGGACTACTGGCATGTACTACCATGCCTGGCTAATTTTTTCTATATATTTTTAGTTTTTCAGCTGATTTCTTTCTATTTTTAGTAGAGATGGGGTCTCACTCTTGCTCAGGCTGGTCTTGAATGCCTGACCTTGAGCGATCCTCCCAGAGTGCTAGGATTACAGGTGTGAGCCACCACACCACGCCCGGCCTATACCAGTATTTTTCATACTACTGGTCTTAGTAGGTTATCAAATCAATTTAGTGTATAATGATGAGCATTTTTTTAATATTTCAGTATAGAAGAGAAAATTAATGAACATGAAGAGTAAACATTTTTTGTGAAATTTTTTGGTTATATGGGTATGTATGTACTAGGTTGTAATGTAAAACACTTCTTACTGTGGGACGCAATAAAATCGTGTGAAAATCATTGCTCCAATCTACATACTGCCACCAAAGAAATAAATAAGTTAATTTGATTGGTTTTGTACTGTATCTTACTCATAAAATAGATTCTGCTCTTCAAAAGCCTATCCCTTCCATTTACAGAAAATTTCAGTGTCATCCCAAGGTTGTCCTTAATACGTGCTGAGTTCAAGTCATCTCAAAATAGGTCTGTCAATTAGCATATAAAAACAATTACAAAAACTTCAGTATTACATCATTGTAATTATTAACTGGCTATTTAATGTGAAAGCAATTCCTCACAAAAAGCATCTTTATTGCCAACCTTAGGCAGGCAAAGCATGGGAACCCACAGAGTGTAGGGGGAAAGTTAGGTTACCTGTTAAGACCTGACCTGTGTGTTCTCTATCTCCACAGGCAGCAAGTCTAAAATCAAAGCTCAATTTAGATGAAAACACCAAAACATATCTGTAGCCAAAGTCTTTGAGGCAAATCACTTTCAAAAGCATGAAAAGAATCTCCATGTTGCCCATTTTTAAATAACTTCAGGAAAGCCCCTAAAACATAAAATTGCCTGACACATAACAGCATTCAATGAATGAATGAATAGTAAGCCACTTAGTCTCTCCTTTTTAACATTTATCCAGAAGCTAAAGCAAAATTTTATTCAGAATTCTGAAACGAACTGTATGGAATAAAGTTAGATTGCAAAATTAATGTCTCACTCAAGTCACCAATAGCAAATTCTGCAATTCATCCCAGAAATTCTGTATAAACCACCTTCTGTGCAACGATGATGGCTTTCCCCACTGCTTCTGAAAATCAATTCTGATTGTTGGAAAATAGAACCCTCTGCACTGTTAGCTGGTATAACTGCCTGCGAGTGGTAAGTTGATTCATGCTAGGGCACCACGGTTTGACAGCTCTCTGTATCCTCCTGGCTGACTCTTCAGAAGCCCTATTCCATCTCTAATTCTGGTGGTCTGGAGAATTTCAAACATTTAACTCAACATAAACTACTAATAATCAACTTTCAAAGGTCAAAGGGGACCAGTTTTTAACCTTCCCTCAACACGTGTTCAGTACAAACTTCCGGGTGCAGCTACAATTGGCTGCGCAATTCAATGGATAAAAACGTTGCTTTATTTGACTTTCATTTTCTTGCCCGTTCTTTTCCCACATTTCTCAACCACTGACCCCCCAAAACAAAAGCCTCCCACAGTAAACGGAGCACCGACATAGAAAGAGCTTCTCTGTGCAAGGATCAAGTTAGTGGTCCGCAAACATTAACCAAACACAAGCACAAAGCCGGGTTGGAAAGGGGAGGAGCTGGATGCCAGGGTCAGGAAAGAAACAATCACAGAGGTACAGGAACATCCAAATCTCCACAGTGGTTAAACCGACCCCAAACCACTTTTGGGAAACCACAAGCCTACGCTGCTTTGGGGAACTTTAGATGCTCGTTATGCCAAACGCTCTGAAAGTAAGCAAATTCCCAACCGCCGTTCCCCTTCATATATGCATCCTCAAGGGTCTAGGAGGTGAGCTAGTTCATTTCAGGCAAAACTAAGCTAACCACCGGCAGAGACATGAGGGTAGCCCCCACGTGTCCCCCGCACCTTCCCCGAGGGCCCTAAGAGCGAGGTACTCAGAAGATCACCAGTGCGGGCTACAGATTTAGGAAGGACAACCCCGTCGCCTGCCCCCGCCCTCGCCGTCCGCCCTAAACCGAGAGCAATGCTGGGGCAAGAGGAAAGACTTGGGAAGGATCTAGACCTTACTTTCCCTGCGGGTCCGGGACCTCGCAGCCCCCGGGTCGTACGTGGTAAGCAAACGGGGCGACCGAAGTGGAGCCGGAGAGAGCAGACCCCACCTCCCCGGTCCAAGGAGGGGTGACTCCGGCCCGGGACAGCGGGGCTCCGGGGGCCCTAGAACCCCACGCGCGGCGACCGCAGGGCCCGCCGCTGACGGGCAGAGGAAGCGGGTGTAGCGGGGCCGCCGCCGGGACCATACCCCTGAGGGCCCCGGAATGCGCGGTTGCGGGGGGCGGCGAGCGGGGAGGGAGGCCCCAAGCCGGGGTGAGGTGGCTGCCCCCTCAGCCCGGCCCCACACGGCCCCCCGAAGAGGGTGGGAGTGGGAGGCTGTCCGAGAGAGGGAGTGTGGAAGGAAAAAAGGGCTACGAGAAGGACTTACTTTCCCTGCGGGACCCGACGCCAGCACAGCTTCTCTCGGGCGGTGAGAGCTTGAAGGACCAAAGGCGACTGGAGCGGAGGCGGCGGCGGCGGTGGCGGCGGCAGCAGCGGCGTCCGGCTCTGCCTAGCTCCCCGCCGCCATCTTGACGCCCCTCCCCCAGCCCCCCGTCCGCCGGGAGGGGCGGGAGGAGGGGCGACGGCTGAGGCGCCGCGCGCACGCAGCGCGCGCCGCGCACCCCCACGTGACTTCCTCCCTCCCCCGCCCCCCACCCGGCTCCCTGGCGTCCCTCTCCGCCCCGCCTCCCTCCTAGGTGAAGGAAGACGATTCCCCCCCCCATTTTGACCGCCTCCTGCCTTCGCCGCCAAAAACGGACTACCCCGGCTCCCGCCGGCCCGGTACCAGTGGTTGGATCCAAGGGAATTCCGGAACCCAAACGGTCCATTCCTGCGGCTCTGGGGTGGGAGAGGGGTGAGGGGGCCGGGTTTCCGAGAAGGGGGAGGGGGGAAGGCGAAGGCCGCCTAGGAGAGTCACGTGTCTAATGTTTCCGCCGGCGTTCACAAAAACCTCGCGAGAATTCCGTTGCCCCGCCTTTTTTCCCCGCAGGCTCTCGGGAAGAAGGTCTGCGTCCTGGGGTGCCACTGGGAGGTCAGCCGGTGGGCCGCGCGCATGCGTCCCGCACCTGCTTTCAAAGTCGAACTAGGAGGGGCCCGAGCTGTTTTCAGAGCCCTTTGGGTGGGTAGCTAGGGCCCAGGAAGTTGCCTCGTGGCGTTTCTGTCACTGTGGATAGCTCTTCATTTCCTAGTCGACACGAGAAAAAAATTTCGCGTATTCGTTTCTTGTTAGGCTCGCTCAGAGCACTTTATTATAGAGTGTGAAGCGCAAGTAGCTCGGAGCCCCTCGGCGCGTCCACTGCCATGGTCGTGACCTGGGAGCGTGAGCACCGTCATCCCTTCTCCTCACACTCGCTCACCCGGGCACGCTGCCGCTTGCATTAATGAACGCTGCGGAATGGGTCTGTCCCACCACTTCCCACTTCCTTACTTTCACCATTTAATCATTATGAAGTGACCTAACGCAATAAACGTACTAACTTCTTGCGAACCCTTTTGTAAAATCATTCTGAAAATGCTGCCGGACTCCGTTGCTTAGGTAATAGGCACGCCCGGGTGACTCTTGCCCCCTACCGGCTGCGCGTCCCACTCGCCGCCTGCTGAAAGCGCACAGAGTAGTTGGAACAGTTGGAGGTTAAAGTGTGAACTCTTCCAGAGAAAGTAGCCAATGTGGGGGGAAGAAGGGGAGAAAAGTAGGCATTGCAAGAATAATCATGAATCTTCCAACTAAGCGTTTGCATACATAAATATGTATCAAATGTGTGTACACATATATAAATAAATATTTAAAAGTGCCGACTAATCACTTTGCTAATCATTTTACTTCCATTATTTCATTTACTGCTCGCACACACCAAAAAAAACCCTATAAAGACCAAAATAATAAAAATATTTCCATAAAAACAAGGACCTCCTCCGTCTTGTTCACTGCCATTCCCTCGCTTATGGTCCAGTGCAGATAACAGCACATAAGCAATTAAAAGTCTATATGTTATGAAAGAAGAAAGCAATAGAGAAGAATGCAGTAAAGAGAGCTAAGGCGTTCTAATAAATACAGCAGTATCCTTGGAGCTTGGTTAGCACAATTCTGTTTCCAAGTGACCCCCAACTCTAGTTGCACGCTAGTACTAGATGAGTGTTAAGATTCTGAAAGTGAGACCCGATGTAGATACTATGAATTTTGAGGTACTTTCTGAGCATCCAGGCCATATCCTCGCAGCCATCTATGCATCATCTCCTTACCTGGAACCAAAGTTAAAGATGGTGTTTCAGGGGCTATGCACAACAGCCTATATGCACACAAATGTACAAGACTATTCACTGCAGCATTATTTGTAGAAACAAGAGATTGGAAACAACCTAAATGTCTTTGAAGAAGGACTGGTTAACTAAATTACTGTACTTTACAATGCAACAATTGTTCAAAAGAATGAAAGAATGTGGTACCTCAGTAAGTGTGTGTATGTATGTGCACATACATATGTACAGTAGTCCCTCTGTATCCATGAGGGGACTGTTCCAGGACCACCCATGGATACCAAAATCCAAGGTGCTCAGGTCCCTTATATAAACTGTCATAGCAGGTCAGGTGCAGTGGCTCAGCCTATAATCTCAGTACTTCGAGAGGCCAAGACAGGAGGATCTCTTGAGGCCAGGTGTTTTGAGACCAGCCTGGACAATATAGCAAGACCCCATTTCTACAAAAAATTTTTAAAGATTAGCTGGGTGTGGTGCCAGCTACTTGGGAGGCTGAGGTGGGAAAATTGCTTGAACCCAGGAGTTTGAGGTAGTATGCTATGATCATATCATTGCACTCCAGCCAGGGGTAACAGAGCAAGACTCTGTTTCCTCCCCCCCCCAAAAAAAGGTCATAGTATTAGTATTTGTATATAACTATGCACATCCTCATGTATACATATTTTTTATTTGTATTGAGATGAGGTCTGTGTTGCCCAGGCTGATCTCAAACTCCTGGACTCAAGCAATCCTCCTCAGCCTCTTGAGTAACTGTGACTCCAGGCACATGCCACTGCACCCGGCAGCCTCCTATATACTTTAAATAATCTCTAGATTACTTACAATACATCATACAATGTAAACAGCTGTTATACTGTATTTTTATTTGTATTATTTTTATTGTTTTATCATTATTTGTTATCTTTTTAAATATTTTCAGTCTGAGATTGGTTGAATCCACCAATGTGGAATCCACACATGTGGAGAGCCAACTGTACATGATTTGTTTGCAGGAACATAGACCATCTCTGAAAGACAATACAATTAACAGCAGCTGCATCAAGATATAGGAACTAAGATACTGAGGGTCAGAGGTGGGAAGAAGACTTACCCAGTGCACCCGGAATAGGGATGCTACTGGAAGCAGATGATTCAGAAAAATCTCTGTTCAGTGTGATATTGACTTCCTTTTGACTATTTACACAGCATTTCAACAAATATTTACAAGTGCACGTATTATGTACTAGACCCTATTGTTAGGGGCTAGGGATACAACTTTAAGAAAAACAAATGGGTGGCAGAATGGTCCCTGCCCTTGAAATTAAATGCCCTTATAGTCCAATGGACACTAACCCAAAAATTACATGAAATATAAAATTGTAACTGTGATCCTAGAAAGTAGCTAACAGAGATTGTTATAGAGGAATTTGACCTCATCTGGGAAGTCAAACAAGGCTTCCTCAGGCATGGGGACGTGCACCTGTAGTCCCAGCTACTCGGGAGATTGAGGTGGGAGCATCACTTGAGCCCAGGAATTTGAGGCTGTAGTGTGCCATGATCAGCCTGTGAATAGCCACTGCACTCTAGTCTGGGTGACACAATGAGACCCCATCTGTAAAAAAAAATAAAATTTAGAAAAAAACTTCCACTGTACCTTGTTATTCCTAAGTTAAATTATACCAACACTTTTTTTAAAATAAAATCTTTAAAAAAATAAAAATTAAAAAATGATGACTGGGCCAGGCATGGTGGCTCACGCCTGTAATCCTAGCTCTCTGGGAGGCTGAGACGGGCGGATTGTTTGAGCTCAGGAGTTCAAAACCAGCCTGAGCAAGAGCAAGACCCCATCTCTACCAAAAATAGAAAGAAATTAATAGGACAACTAAAATTAGCCAGGCATGGTGGCGCATGCCTGTAGTCCTGGCTACTTGAGAGGCTGAGGCAGGAGGATCGCTTGAGCCCAGGAGTTTGAGGTTGCTGTGAGCTAGGCTGGTGCCACGGCAATCTAGCCCAGGCAACAGAGTGAGACTCTGCCTCAAAAAAAAAAAAAAAAAAAAGATGACTGAGCTGCGATTTGAAAAGCAGGTGTTAACTAAGTAAAGAGAAGAGGGAAATGCATTTCAGGAAGAGGAAACAGCACATGCAAATGTCCTGAGACAAATGGGAGCAAAGCTCCAAACCCAAGCTGCTGCACTCTGCTTTGTGGCTACATTTCTGCTCTGCTAGGTGTTTCTGTGTTAGGCTCTGCCAACAGGGAAGTGTACATCATCCCAGCAACACTTCTGCACCCTGGCATCTATACTTCCTTCCAATAGCAGCAGCTATACCCAGTTTGTAGTTTTTTCTACACTTGCAGAACTAGCCTCCTCACACCAAGTCTTTCACTGAGACATCAGGACCAATCAGAGCCCCCACAGGGTCATCCTCTAAGCTCAGAGATCCTAGCATAAGCTGAGCAGAGGCCCCTCCTTGAATTCTGGGTTTCAGCAAGATGGGGACCCTTTTCTATGTTCCTAAGTTTTTGGATTTGGGGAATTTTTGTTTTGTTTTTTTATAGAGATGAGGTCTCACTCTGTCACCCAAGTTGGAGGGCAGTGGTGCAATCATAGCCCACTGCAACCTCAAACTCCTGGGTTCAAGCGATCGTCCTGCCTCAGCCTCCCAAGTAGCTGGGACTTCAGGTGTATGCTACTGCATCTGGCTAATTCCTAAATTTAAATTACACCAATCCTTTGCCTGTGTCCCCTCAGCCTTAATGGTGAGGGCTGCGTCGTGTAGTTGCTAAATCTATGATGCCTAAAGTTCTCCCTACGCACTTTCTGTTACCTGGTTAGCTTGTTTTTATCTATTAATAGTTAACAATGCTTTATGTTAAATTATCTCGGCTGGTCCAAATGCAGTGGTGTTTACAACTAATTGATCATAACCAGTTACAAATTCCCTTGTTCCTTCTCCACTCCCACTGCTTCACTTGACTAGCCTAAAAAAAAAATTAATTAATTAAAAAACTAAACTATCTTCATTAAATAACTTGCGTGGTTTCTGTCTCCTACCTGAACCGTGATTGATACAGCAGGAAAAAAAGGAATAGGGAATAAGGTTGCAAAGGTAGGCGAACACTATTGCCAAACCGCCTTTTATTCTCAAAGAGCCTTTTGAGTTTGGACTTTATTCTGTAGGTTACAGGGAACTCAGAAACTTGTTATGCAGAGAACTGCCATGGTTGGATATGCATTCTAGAAGAATCATTCTGGAAGCAGTGTAGCAGATTGATTTAAAAACTGCGCTGCAGATATAAAGACCACACAAGTTGAGAAAAGATAAGGACCTGAACTAGAACAAAATGATTGAGCAATAAAAGAGGGTCAGGTTCAAGAAATATTTAAAAAGTAAAGCCAGTAAGACATGGTGGCTGCTTGAATAGGGATGGTGGGGAGGGAGGAATCTAGGATAAAACCTCAGTTTTGGTGGCCGGGCGCCGTGGCTCATGCCTGTAATCCTAGCTCTCTGGGAGGCCGAGGCGGGCGGATTGTTTGAGCTCAGGAGTTTGAGACCAGCCTGAGCAAGAGCGAGACCCCGTCTCTACCAAAAATAGAAAGAAATTATTTGGACAGCTAAAAATATA